>MINK01171980.1:0-10217 GCA_001735545.1 Phormia regina
TATACCTTCTTCTCTCGTTTTAATAATTGATTTTTTTTTTTTTTTTTTTGTTAAAACGGTCAACCTGTTATTGCAAACAACATGGTTTATTAGATATTTTTTGTATGATTAACCAACATATGGGGCTATATTGTCAATATGTTTTTTTTTTTTTTTCTAAAAAATTTCAGTCCCGAACAAAATATTAAAAATATTTTGGAATAAAAAAATGGAAAATAACCGCAGAAAATTTCTTTCTTTAAGCTCCAAATTCAAAATAATATAACTCGTTATTGAATGTTATGATCCATATTGTAATATTACTGATTTTTTTTTTATTTTTTTGAAAAATTCATCATAATTGATCAATTCTAGATGTAGAGTGCAAACCTAAATCAATTCAATATTTATATAGCCTTGTTTGTTTGAAATATGCAGAGAAAAAAATTAATAACTATTAAAAGAATGAAGTTTTTTAAACTCATGACCGTTTCCAGTCAGGAAATATAAGTTTTAATAACGAAAAATATAATAATAAAGTTTTTTACAATAAAAGTTCAAAGGTCAAATTAAATCGTTATATTATTTAAAATTCTAAAAAAAAAATCATTGGTTAATATTCGAGACAATTTTAAAGGCACGTTTTGGATCGAAATCCGAAAAAAATGTATATTTTCGCATTTAGAGGAATTGAGGTAGATTTTCAGCATATTATTTAAGAATATATAACAAATTACAAAATATTGTGTAAAAATGTTGCCTTCATACAACCCAGGACTTAATCACGAAAAAAATCGGAAAATCAAAAATTCAAACCTTAAACAATTATAAAAATTGTTTAAATTGAAATTGTTTTGGAGAAGTTACAGTAGTCAATTTTGACATCCTGTAGCGCTTGTTGTTGTTATCACAGGATGAATATAAGATGAGTTTTCAAAAAGATTATTTTCTCCTTTACAAATATTACTTATTTTTCCATTAGATCCTTAAAGTAAAAAAAAATATTACGAAATATTTATCGCTTCAACTCCAACTGACAGCTGAAGTAAAATACTTGGATTTATATGGAACGGAGTCAAATTAGTACGTCAAACTTCTGCGTGAAGTATTTTAAAGAAGAAATATGTTCAACTTTGAAGTACCAAAGTAAGTAAATATATTTTGTCAGTTAACTTATTCCTATTTTAATATTTTTTTTTTTTTTTTGATGAGTCGGAAGTTTTTTTTTATTTGGCATCCATTATTTTAAATAAAAACATAATTTAATTATAATATCTTGGTATTTTATTATATAAAATTTTAATGACAACGACTATTTTAATATAATTTACATATGTGTTTCGTAGCTGTCAGTTGCAGTTGAAGCGAAAGTATTCTATGTAGTTGAGCCTTTATTATGAAGAATGGTTACTTTATCACACAGAGGCAAATATATATATACAGGAGGACCTCGATTAGTCGTAACGGTCGGGAACGGAAGCATTCTGAATAATCAATTTTCCCAGTTAATTGAGTAAACATTTTGTGTAGTATTTTTAAAAAATTTAGTTATATAATTCAATTTCAATATAATTCAGAGATTTAATACAGAAAAAAACAAATAAATATTTTTGTTAACTAGCTCTTCATGAATGCAAAAAACTTGCTTCTACCTTGTTCTGACTCATCTTATTCAAACGAGGGAATTTACCTATTTTGTTCACATTATGTTTGATAGTTCAAAAGTTCAAAAGCAATGCAAATATAAAATTAAATGGATGGAAAAAAGAAAACATAATCGAGTATTTTATTTTAATTTATTTTATAGTCTCAAATAAAATTTTTGAAAATTATATTTTTTTATAATGAAACGGTTATTTTAACGATATAAAATAAATTGTAACTAAAATTTTAATAAATTAACGCTTTAATGTAAATTTGTACTATAAAATCTGTAAACACGATTATTAATGTAATAAATTTAAAATATATAAAAATATCATATAGATGATTGTAGTATAATAAAAATAAAGTTTTTTCTTTTTTTTACAAATTCTGTTCTTTATCGTTTACTTGCAGCTACACCTGTATTCTTATAACCTGTAAACTCACTCATTCATAGTTGTGTATATATGTATTTTTAAAAGTGGTTGTGTGAACATAGAAAAACTTTTTAACTATAAAATTTGTTTAATACTCTTACCGCACTTCTCAATTTTTAGTGTCAAATACATTCGGTCCGGTCGTACATCAAGTCTTATTTAGTCATTTAATCAATACAAGAATTGATCTTTGTTTTATTTTTTGTTTTTTTAATTTAAACGTTAAATAGGTACATATATCGTCAACGAAAATGCAATACAACGTAACATAAAAATTTTCAAATTTGAGTTTTTTGATGAAATATAGTTTATATTTCCATACTATGTGTGGTCAAAAATTTTCCGACTTAACCTCAAAAAATAACGATTATATTAACAAATATATTGATTTTTTTTTAAGTCAAAACAACGTAACATCACATTTGTAAAAATAAAAAAATTCTTTCTATTTTTTTGCAAATTAATAAAAATATGATAGGTATTAAAATTTTGGAGTAAAAGTTATAGGAAATCTTTATTAGATAAATTTTTATTAAAATTTGTATTGATGTTACGTTCTTCTGGATTCACAAAATTTAAATCTTGAAAAACGTAAACCACATAATTTCAAAAATTATTTCATGAAAATAAATATATTCATCGTTAATATATAAGGCGATATTTCAGGCAGTTATAATCCAAAAGTATTGTATGTAGAATAATTTGTTTTTGATTTTATAACGGTTTTTTGCTCCGATCAAATTAAGAAGTGATGTTATGTTGTTTCGCATTTTCGGTGACGATATGTATAAAAAAACTGATACGCAAAAAATATTTGTTATAATATGTATTGGAAACATGTATGTATGTATGTTAATACAATAGGGCTGGAAAAATTTTATACATCTTTAATTTAGTTTTAGCAAATTACCAAAAAGTATGCTATATTTTTTGTTATGTTTCAATGCTGATGTTTAGTTATTTTCGACGATTGTGGCATTGATTTGTTAGAGCATATTTTGGACTTAATAGCATATTCTGATATGCCAGCCTTTCAAAATCTATTAAAAAATGTTTGATAGATTGGTGCCCAACCTAATATGGAATGACTTCTTATGTTCCAAAAAGAAAAAAAAAAACATAGACATAGACATCTCTGCGAAAATATACATACATATGTATGTTGTTATGGTATTTTTTAGAGTACATTTTAAGATGTTGGTTTCTATTTTCAAGTTTTTTTCTTTTTTGATTTTGTTGTTTCTATTCATCTTAAAAGTTCAAAGTCTTGTAACATGTTTTTCTCAGTTTTTCATTTTTTTGGTGCTACTCATTTTACAAGTTTTTGTCTTTATTGATTTTTCTTTGGTTCTTTTTGTATTTGCAACAAAATTGTTTGTTTTTATATACCTACACATACATATGTATATTTTCACATGTACATATTTATGTAGTATGTGTTCTCTTTAAAAAAAAAAGAATCATTTATTTTTTTGTTGCACTGGAATTACTAGTAAAATATTTGAGAATAGAAAAAATCTGCAATTTTTGCACAATTTTCATTGTTTATTGCAACTTTGTATTTTTCTTGTGGTGTTTTATGATTGTTGTTGTTGTTCTTTATTTTTTATTTTTTTATTTTTGAAATTGTGCTGTATTTGGAGTCTGTAAGCTTGTTCAAATATTGAAGAAACAATACTATTTTATTTTATGATTTTCAGATTATGGTATTGCATTTTTCCCCATTTTTTTATCATACTTTTTAAAAAATATATATAATATCTCTAAAAAAAAATGAACAAGGTGCAAATAAGCAATAATGTACTATGTACATATGTACGTATTTTAAAATTAAATAGTTGTTACATTGTTGGAAAATAAGCAGCTACAAAAAAATTCAGACATCTATAAAATTGTGATTGATGTTGTCTTTGTTATTTTTTTTTGAGCAATTTATTTAAAATTTATATATGTATACTAAATACTTGTACTTGTCAGTTTGAATAATTGCCTAACATTGATTTTTCATATTTTTAAAATTCCCCAAAAAAAAGTACAAAAAAAGAAACTAGCAATTTCTTTTAAACTGTTTTTCTAAAAATTTTGTCAGTAGCTATAAAAATACGTTTTAGTATTTACATACAAAACTGCATTTAAAATATTAAATATCTATTTAAAAATATTTATGTAAAAAAAAGTCATGTGCCATATATTTTGTATTTCTTTTTGTTTATTTAAAGATTAAAATTTTGGTGCAATATTTTTGTCTGCCTGCATTTTTATCATCCAGCATTTTATCAGTAATTTTGATTTGTATAAAATGTATTTGCTATTAAGTTTGATGTGCTATTTTGTAGATCATATAAACATATAATGGCTTTTGAGCCAAATTATATATCATAAGGATACGAGAAAAAATAATGCACACACATCTCCCTATTATAGAGCCACAGCAACGTCTAATAGTTTCACAATCTTCTCTACAACTACCGAAGGGTCAATGAAATTACAAATAGGGACTATCACGGCTACAATGTGGCTCTTTTTTACATACACAATCACTTTAACACTTTTACCCGTTGATATGTTTGTAACTTTCTTCCCAGTTACAAAAGAGACAGTAAAGTGGCAATTGCCAAAATGCTCCCCGGTGGCCGATGTTTAATTGCCACCGAATAAACTGTCTGGGTATTTAAATGGTGCATCAACTGGGACTTGGGTGATAAGTTAGGTGTGAACTGGTACTTAAACGGTGCTGAGGAGCCCACTCCATTACTGCAATATCCACATGGAACGTAAACTTCTTTAAAATTAAGCCAAAAAATAAATGGCATATTTTCGAAAGAGCATTTTTATGCACTTTTATAAGAGCACATTTTAAATGTTCACACATAAAAAAATCGATCTAATTTGACGTTAAATATTTTCTGAAAAGGACTTTAAAGCTTCGAAAAATAAGCAGCTTTATTACAAATTAAAAGTTGTTATTTTAATGTTGCAGATCCAAATGTTAAACAAATTCATTTATATAAAGTATGTAATTAAAAAATAATTGTATTACAGAATTAAATTTTCAAAAAGATATTTTCTTCAGAGACCGTAAATAACGATTATTACAAAAAACAAATGGACGCACTTTTATTTGTTGATTTTTATAAAAAAAATCAACAAATAACAATTATTTAGATTTTTTTACCCAAAAATTCGGATAATTTTTTCTAAAAATTTTTTTATTATTATTTTAAATGTAAATTTGATATTTTTTTATAAAAAATCAAACAACCCTGGTAAAATATTGGACCATGTTCTAAAATCATTAGTTCTAGAACTGGTGTAATCAGAACCACTTCAGATTCTTTAATAACATTCTCAGAACTACTAACACTAATGGAGAAGAACCTTATTGTGGTTCTAAATTTGCTTTAAGGAATGTTTTAAAGAATTAGTACTTAAGAACTAATTCTGTAAAACTTCTACACCACTTCTGATAACAAATTACTGATTCTAAAATTACTTCCTGGAACTGTTTGAAAAACTTGTATAAATTTTCAAAAATTAAATTATACCCAGCAAAAATTTCGCCTACTAAATAACGTGACTTGTAACCGAAAACAATTTGAAAAACGTCTTCCTTTTTGGTGCTATAAGTGATGAATTTTGTTCGCGATGTCCTAATTTTCATCAGTTTTTATTTGGGTACCAAAACAACTTTTTAAGATGCTGACTTTTTTTACGCACAAAAGAAAAACCTTTGTCTCGATTCAGATTTGAACCCACGTATCACAATACTGTTTATGTTTGTTAGTCTGCCGTCGTACTATTACAACCAGTGGTTTTCATAAAGGGAAAATAAAATAACGTTTGTCCCCAATTGGGAGTTAAACCTTCAACTAAATTTATGTACAATATTTTTTTAGGTGCTTAGACAAACTGAGCCACGTAAACCCCAAATTACTTCCATATTTACTAAAACCAGTTATTGAAGTAACTATTTGGTAATGCTGCGAGTGGCGAATAAGGCTAACAATGTAATGCATACAGTAAGCTGTTGCTTTTAAAATGTGGAAGCCAAAGTTCTTGCTGGGTATATGGTGTCTGAAAACAGTGCATAATGCTTCTACAGAAATGTGACAATTACGAACAAATTTCATTGATTGAAAAAAAAAAAAAAAAAAAAAAAAAAACATATCATTGGTTGTAAAGCCAAAGTAGATAAAATAAAGGCTATTTTCATGTGTTCCAGAACTAGTTGTTGAACTAATAAATCTTTTTTGGGTCTTAAAAAATTTTTATTATTGATTTTTTTTTAATAAAAATTAATCATTACATTTTGAATAGAAAATAAAAATAAGATATTTTTGAGAAAGTAATATAAAAATAAAAATTATTATTATTTTTTTTTTATTTTTTTTTCATTTATTATTATCAGAGAAATCGAATATTATTCATGAATTCACTTTTCTAACGATTACTCTTCTAAGTTTTTTTCTTTTTTTTTTAATATAAAGGAAACCCTAGTTTTTTTTATTATATAACTAATATGATTTTCTCTTTTTTCTATTTTAATATATTTATTTAAATTAAATTAAACACGATTTTTACAATGAATCACTAAAACACCTACCCTATTAAAGCAATGATTTTATTTGTAATTTTAACTTAATTTTTGCTTATTTGTACTTAATCCTTTCTAAAAAGGATTAAATAAACAGATTTAACAATAGCCGACCTTTTCTGTTTAAAGATAAAAAAAGAAAAATAAAAAAAGTAAATAATTTCTTTGAAAGAAAATTTTATTTACTTTTTTTCTTTAAAAAGAAAAGTTATATAAACTTAACCAGGAAATACTTAAGAATGAGAATTAAATAATATGTGCATAAAACACATACATACACACACACACACACATACACAGAAACCGGTACTAAACAAATATTTATTACCTTAAACACTGGGATTCAAATACAATAAATAAATAAATATTGATGGATTTTTATTACAACACAATTTTTTTGTTGTTATTATTTTAAACTTGTTCAACAGGAAAAATGTGTTAAATTTTATTACCAATTGCAGCACAGTACTGTTTTTATGTATATGTATGTATGTATAAGTTAACATTTGCATTTTGGAAATAAAACTGATTTTACAATTAATAATGAAAATTAATATCTTTTAATTTATAATATATGACATTGTTAATTTTATTATTAATATTTTATTTTATTGTATTAAATAAAATATCTAAAGTTATAGATCGATAAACTTAACTATGAAAAATGCTATAAGTATTTAAAATTTTAATTTATTATTTATAAAAACAAAAAGATGTTTAACATTACCTTATTATTCCTATGTATGCTAATATACATACATATATACATATATGTATATGTATATGTTGGTTGATATATTATAATATTGTGTGGATTTGTGTGTGACTTGATTATATCCCATTTCCACTTATTTATATTCCATATGGTTCTGTGGACATCACTTGAATTCATTTACATGCCCATTTATATATTACACATTTTATACACTTATGTAATTTACATATTCATGTTTATTTTATATATTACATCTTTATATGTACATTATTAATAATATTCGTTATATTAATGAATAGTACTTTCCTCTGGTTCATATTTTTTTTAATTATTTCGTAACAAGTTATTGTATTTATGCTGATGAGGTTGTTTGTGGTTTGATGAAATCCTTGCTTTAAGGATTCCCATAAATAATAAAAACTAATTAAACTTTATATCAACAGTGTTGATAATTTTAATAATGGAGCTTTTATTATTAGAAATTTGTCAATAGTTTTAGTTTGAAATAAATTGAAGAAAAGAAATTGTTTAGAACCATTGTTCAAGTCTCAAGAAAATATTACACCGTGTGTCAGTTATTTTCACTAATGGAAAAAATTAATAAGAGCTTGAAACTAGAGAATATATGTAGTAAAACTGCGTACTTAATTTTTCTCCAGGATGTAAAATTTCCGTTTAAAAGGATTTCAAATTTTCGAAGGATATGGATTTAAAAAATATATATAAAATCTTTATGCAATATTGGTACCAAATAAAAGCTACAAATCTTTGCCATGTAACTATATTAATTATTTAAATGCTGCAGAGCAAAAACTTAAGAAAAAATCATTTAAAAAATCTTATCTTCTACGATTTATTTTCAAAAATATATCAGCTTGTAAAAATCATTCTCACATGAAAAATCCTTATATGGATACAAATAGAGACCAATAATGTTAAAAATGTGTAACCATTTAAAATTTTCGAAACATGTGCAATTTTTAGGAATATTTAAAAATATTTGACAAATTATAACACATAATGGGTGTCAAATGAAAGCTATGAATCCCTGCAATATTGTAATACTTTTCTATTTAAATTTCCTCATACAAAAATTTAAAAAAAATGCCTTTTTGAAAATTATATCCTGTAATATTTATAAACTTAAAATTTTTTCTTAATATTTTATTCTGCATGATTTAAGTAAAATTTTTTGTTATATTATAGGGATTCATAGCTTTCATTTGATACCTATATTGGGTTACTATAATTTTGGTAAATATTTTTTGTTTTTTGAAGTCCTTTAAGAAAAAAATTTATGTATTGGAGAAAAACTGCGTAACATTTTTTTTACCCTTTTAGCGAAAGAATTTTCCACTGAAATCTGTTTTATTTTTCGAGAATTTTAATAGAACATCTCCTAATTATAGTAAGATAATCCACTGACATTTGGGTTTAAATTTTTAAGTAAATTCTCTCTTTGAAAGTAAATAATTCATGGGACTTTCATTATAACAGATTTTTCTAATTTTTTTTGCGATAAGGTTGATTTTATTTCAGCTTCTTCCTTGTTCGCTTTCTTTACAATTCAGTAGTGGTTCTAGGATAGTATTCAAACCTAAACAAATTTACAAACGAATGTAGATTCGTTACAAAATGTAACTATTCAATGTCAGTACTTAACCGATCACATTGGGGATCAAATTAATAACACTTAGTTGTCATTTTGATACCAAAACAGAGTTAAATTTTTAAATAATAATTATTAATATTAATATTATGTATTCGACTGTGATGTAAAAAAGCGATACCTAAAGTTGTTAATGTGACCACATTCGTTGCACATTTTGTAACCTTATTTTATGTCCTCAGCGTAGAAAGAACGTTAGAAGAAGCACACAATTCTTAGAGATCAAACAATTAATCGATTTAACAGCCTTCTCATGAATTGTTTTTTTTTTATTTGACATTAAAAATAACTATTTATTTATTCACGTTTAATTTTTGGCAACTGTACAATATTTATTTCAATATTTTAGAATACCTTATTAAAATAGTAGTTGGTGTTTCATTTATACACGTAATTTATAGTACATAATCATCATCATCATCATCACTATCTTCATCGACAAATATCATATGAAAATTTACATTTACAACTCGTGTAATACAATTTAATAAACTCAGTCTTGGTACAGTTGAGTACCCACAATCAAACATACAAAAACATACACACAAACGCACATACACCCAAACTTACAAACAAAGATAAGTACATTTAAAAATTCAATTATAAATATTATAATCTGCACTTTTATTACTACCACATACTCAAACAAAAACATATCCTTTGCTCACACAAATATACATACCAGGAATTTTTTTTAATATTATTTTTATTTAAATAAACATATAAATTTTGCACATGAGACACACGCACTCTGATGTTACCCAGCAAACCTAAAAAAAATCAAAATTTATAAAAATTTACGACTTCTCTTTATGACATAAAAAATCATAAATTTCTTTAGATCTTTAGCAAAGTTTTATGCTTAAAGGACTCAACATAATTTATTTATTATGTTTTTTAATTATTTATATTCAAACTTAAAGTTCTACATTTGCTGGGTATTTGTTGATTATAAGTGTTGGTGTTTATATGTGTGAATGTATTGGTTTATATTCATAAATATTAAAACCATAAGAATAAACATTGAAAAAGTTTACAATTACTTTAATAACATTGTGTATTATTTTTATTATTGCGACTATTTTTTGTTATTGTATTATTATTATATTTTATTTTTTTGTGTGTTATTTTTAACAACAAATAAACAGTAAAATAAAACACTTTATGCATTATTAATAA
>MINK01171980.1:10243-37372 GCA_001735545.1 Phormia regina
AAAACATATACATATAGGTTACAAAAAAAAAAAAAAAATCACCTTCACATATACATTTACTCATTCCAATAAAAGTGACCACAATAAACAATAAAAGATATTGCTCCCTCCACCACAAATAATTCAAAAAAATATATATAAATGTACAAACTTACAATAGATACCATAAACAACAAGTATACATACACACAGAAAAGTACAATAGACATGTGTGTGTTAGTGTGTGTTTGTATGTGTATTGTCATCATTCTGTCCACCACATTTATTATTAATTAAATGTTATTAAATTAACTACTGAACCATATTTTTCAAACAACAATAACAATGTTAAAGCATCCTTTTTTTTAAGAACCATTATCCTACCTACATAAAAAGAAAAAAATATATCATGTTAAAAAGGGCTTATTGTTCATTTTTTTTTTTTTTTTTAATCAAAGCTTCTGAAAACAATTTTAGTACATTTATCTATATTCATACGCTGTTCAAATGCCTATTCATGTAAAATTTTTAAAATAAATATTTTATTAATATCGTGTCCCTGGATATATATGTACATATACAAATAATCATGGTTACATATGGTATTTTTATTACTCATTTTATTATTAATATAATCTATTGAAAATTAGAAAAAATTTAAGTTAATCAGCAGAACAAATATTTTCAGAAACAGTTTCTTATAACGAAGTAGTTGGGAATTTTGTTCTCTAAAACAAACATATGACTTACATGATTGTAATAGTTCCCAGATGGGAAAAGATGTTCTAAAGAACCCACTTTATTTTGGCGCCAAAAGACCTCCTCCTCCTCGCATTTTCTTTACATATAATCGCTTGTCTTATATCATTGTTTTTCTCTAGGACGTCAAATTTCCTCTAAAAAGGACATTTAAAAAAAACAGATCGGGCATATATTTGGTTATGCCGAAACTTCATCATCTTACCGATAAATAAAATTTTCGCCTTAAAGTATACTTTCATATTTACAAATCTACATTACAGTGTTTAATATACTTGTTTGTTTATGTGTTTATATTATGATTTTTACTTTTGAAATCCGTGCAATATAATATTTTTTGTTTAAAAACTGCGGTACAAAAATCTAAATAGTGATATTAAAATTTCCGATTACTTAACAATTTTCAAAAGAAAATGTCGATTCCACTTGTCTTATTATTTTAATAAAAAGGCATTTGTTCGATTATTCGAAAATCAATTTAGAAAGTTTTTTATTGATTTTAATGCAATATAAAATATAATGTGTTTTGAATTTCCCTCTGAGTTGCTAACACAACGGTGAATTTTTTATAAATTGGTTTACATTATGGTGTCCCCGTTTGTATGGAGAAAAAATAAGGTATCAATATTCCCAGCTGAAATGATAATTTACTTCATTCTAACACATCGTTTCTCGAAATTGTGATTCTGATCAAAATGAAAATATGTCCTTTCACGGTATTTTTTTCGTATTTCTGCCAAGGGAACCATATGAAAATTTCATTGTTCGAAAATCGATTTAAAACTGTTTTTTATACTCTTCACCACAGGTGTAAAGGGTATAAGTAAGTTTGTCATTCCGTATGTAATTTTCACATTATTTGTGTGTCTGTTAAAATGGCGTTTATGAAGCCCACCGATAACTGGCATATAAAAAAAACTATTTTAAACCTGGTTTTCGATTTTTTGCTAAGGACTTCGTTTATATAAAAAATTTCGGAATTTTTTTGTTTTTTGAATTTTTATTTAGAAAATATGAAATAAATCGTTTTAATAATAAGTGAGATATCGGCCAAAACAAATTTTTAATTTTTTGAAGCCATTGTTAGTGTACGATTAAAAATATTTTTATAAAATTTTGAATCAACTAAATTACTTTATAAAAGACTGAGTTATATATCAAAAACTTAACGAAAAATAATAATATAAATAAACACACAAACATTTATCTTAAGCATTGTAATGTTGATTTTTAAATATGAAAGTATGAAAGCATACTTTAAGGCGAAACTCTTATTTGTTGGTAAGATTCGGCATAGTCGAATATACAACCCGCTCTCGGTTTTTATTAATTTCAATACAATATAAAAAGAATTCTTTTGGTATCGTCAAACCTCAACAGTGAAGGAGTATAATATTTTCCCTCTGGGCTGCTAACATAACTGTAATTTCTTTTATAGATTGTTATACCTACTTACATATACATATCATACATATGTATTTTTATACGTTTACTCATATTATCATTGTCGTTTAGACAATAACGAACTCATTCTTCAATTCATCGTTTCAAAACCACCAACCAATATATCAACAATGTTTACCATTTCAATAAAGATCATTTAATGTGGAGAACATGTCAAGTTTAAAACTTTTCCGATGTCAATAAATGACATCTAAACTTCTTAAAAAAAAAAACTGCGGTATTTGGTTGAAAGACATATGTACGTTTGTAATACCATTTATATAAAATATACTTTAATATTGTGCGTTTTTTATTTATTTGATTCCATCAATGTCACTTAATATAATTCTCTAATACCTAAACTATACATTACAATATCATTGATATCATTGATTGTTGTAGTATTATATGTACCACATGCTATTGATTTGTAATGTTATGCTAGGTTTTTGCTACTTCATATAGCGTTGTTTTGATATCGAAATTATTTTACGATATATAGACTTTCTTGGAAGGTTAGTATAATAACTATCATTCAAGCAAAGTACTGTAAAATATATCCTCCCTCTCAACAATGTTATGGTTGATGAATTTTATATTAATTTCCAAAAATCACAAAAGATATTACGAGAATTTAAAAGTCCTCAATTCAGCGATATTTTCTAGTAATAATCTTAACGAATATTAGATTTCGTTTAAGAAAAAATCAATTTTGGATAGTAAAACCAAAACTTCTTCAATTAAAATAAGAACGAGTCTATATTCGGCTATGCCGAATCTTTTATACCCTTCACCCTCTTACAGACAAATGAAATATTCCGCTTAAAGTATGCTGATATACTTTCAGATTAATCAATCTACATTAGAATGTTCAATATACATGTTTGTGTGTGTATTTATATTATTAAATGTTTTTGTGTTTTTGGCCCATAACTCGGTTGTCTATGAACGAATTTGTTACGCTAAAAAAATTAAAAAAATCTTTACATTAAAAAGGAATTTAAAAAAAAACTAAAAAATGCGTTTTAGCCGATTTCTAATTGTAAAAACTAAATCGCCAGCATAAACAGAGGCCTCAGAAATTCGTAAATCGGATTTTAATGCCTGATTTATAAGCATATCTCCACTATTTATAAATCGTTTTAGGTGAATTTTAATAGCAAAATTCTCGAAAGGATTTCCAATCGTTTTATGTACATAATATATATAGCAGTTATTGGTGGTCTTCGCAAACGCCATATCAAACGACACACGGACGGATGGACGTGGCCCTATTTTCATCATTTCTATCGAGAATCCATAAAATATTAATATTTTTTTACTCCGAAAAAAAATTGTGCAAAAAGCTAACTGAATGATATGCTTTTTATACTGTGGTGAAGAGTTCTTCAAAGTTAAAAAGTCAGTGAAGCCAGATCATAGGCTTTTTTGGGCGTTGCACTGTAAATTTGGAAGGAGATCTAGAACACATAGTCAGGAAGGAACCATACTGCCTACGATATAAATATTTCTTCCGACTTTTTTACTTCCTGTAATGTATTTGAGTCTGAATAGCTAGTAATTAATATCTGTTAATAGAAATATTTCCCAAAGATATTTGAATTTTATTCGATTAGCAATATATACTCATAAACAACTGCATTCTATAACCAGAATAAGAGACCAATATATATGTATTAAGCGACATAGTCTTGCTAAACCAAGTCCTTTTTTACCACTTGTTTACGTAGTAGTTTTATCATGAGATAATTTAATAGCCCCTTTTGAAAGACCCTTTATATCTATGCTTTTACCAGCACAATGAAATACATAGTTATTCTTTTAGTTTATATACACATGTATTTAAACGCATACTAACATCTAAAGTTTGTTACCAAACTGTCATTGTGACATTTCAGACAGAACTGTTAAAATTGTAAACACATGAGAGAAATGAAACATGAATAAAATTAAAATTTCATACTATTCGACTATTTTATACTTTATACAGAATAGTTTCATTACAAAATAGATGAATGGGTTTTCATTTTACAAATACCCACATATCTTATAATGAAAACTGAAGATCTGTACAATTTCACAATTTAATAAAACCTTATAATACTTTCACTTGGAATCGTGTGTAAAATTGTAGTTTGCACTACAAAGTAACTTACATTTTTATATATAATAACTAATTTATTTTCGTCCTTGAAAGTGAGTGTAATATCAAAATATATAATGTAGGGTATAAAATGAATATCAACTTGCTTGTTTTGTTTAAAATTGTGTGATTGTATTGTTTTGTATTGCATTTCAATGTATTGCATTGTGTTATGTTTTGTATTACATTACGACGAGTGTGTAGGAAATAGATATTTATACATATTTAGTATATACATATACATATATAAATATGAATGCACTTGTAGTTATTTATGTATATACATATATATGTCTGTATGTATGTATAACTGAATCATATCCTTCCGTACCTTTCGTTATGTTACCTAAAATACATGAATGAATATCAAAATGAACAATAAAAATGCCTGCAATATTGTTGATAATAAAAAGAATATTTCATATGTATGTATATTCATTTATACACTATAAGAAATCCACTTTTTTTTGACACAGTGAAATTGGCTACAGATTAAAGTACCAAATAAATGTAAAGTAAATATTTTTTCTATTTCTTTGTTCTATTGTCTAATAACTGTTGACATTTTTTTTAATTTTTTTTGTTAAAATTAAATATATATTTTCTTTCAGTGTCTTTTAAATATTCAGTGGTTTTCATTTATTCACATACATACATACACATATGTTAAAGCTAAATAAAAATAAAGGACCAAAAGAATCGTAAACTTAAATTTTGGTTTTAATATCAAATATTTACTTTTACACACATAAGGAAAGGTAAATTCCATACCTTTACTTTTCCATCTGTAGTTTTTAAGTAGAGATATGTATCTCTCGCTTGGTTTATTTTCATAACCAACATCATAAAAATAATGCCATTTCAAACATACCAAGTAGATGAGAGTAAAGTAGTAGGTATGCATTTATTGTTTTTTTTTTTTTTTTTTTTAAGGAATGTAGTTATTTTTTACATTTCATTACATATAAACCTTTTTTTTAATATTTGTTGACAATGCCAACAATGAAAGGAAAATAGTAAACAAACTATGTTTAGGTACATGCATACATATGAAGAAAAGTTATTTTTAAATTGAAAAATTGATTAAGAAAATAGATAAAATATTTTTATATTTCAATACGGCTACCAAAAGATATTCAGTGTTGTAACTAATATAATTTTCTCTCAATAGTTTGATCGATAGTGTTTTTTAAAAAATAATAAATAATATAACAATCATTAAAATGTTTGCAACTATTAAGATCGTTTTTGGAAATTCTGAAAAAATACTAAAACGTTGAACGTTCAATATTAGTTTAAGCGCAAAAACGCTTAAGTAATACTAAAAGGGAACATTTTCATCACTTTCAAACTTAGCTTTTCAAATACTAAGGCCCGTTATTATAACTTTCCAATAACTAAAGTTAGGATGTTATCGTTCACTTTAACTGTTTTCGTTTATTATAAGTATAAGTTAAGCCAAAAGTGACCAATAAGATAATTGTAAGGACATCTAAGCATTAACTTTTATCGGATGGTTTATGTATTCAGAGCTGCCATATTTTCTGCTTTATAAAATAAATAAATAAAATCATATTTATTGCGTTGTAGTTTTTATTAATTTGTCTGTCTGTCTATATTTATATTTGCTCTGGCGTTGTCTCTTAGTTACGTTAAGTGACCAAAAGTAATCGGTTTTTGCTTTTATATTGTTGTAATAACCAAAAGTAGATAAAGCTCACTTTATCGTTCACAATAACGGCCCTAAGTTATATATTATTGTTATTATTATTTTGTTTTATCTGAGAATACTTTGTTCCAAAAATATAAGATAATAAAAAAGATCGTAAAACAAAAATTTTGTCTGCCATCGATAAATATTTTTGTAGGGTCTAATAGACTTATTAAGAGCTATCAACTGCATATAATGATTCCGTTTCCCTCGATGATCCTTATTTTGATGCATAGTGTTTTGCATTTAAATAATGGGACTATAATTATTACACACATTATGTAGTAAGTAGAGTTCATTACAAACGTTATTATTTTATTCAAACTAAATTTTAAGCATCCAAAAATTTGAAAAATAATAATTTACATTTATCTCTTTGTTGATAGCTTAATAACACCTATGGAATTTTTGAACACAGGGACATGCAGATAAAAACATTTCGTAATATGGTTGCCCCAACAATATTATTTTCATTGCATTTCACAATTATATTGTAAGCACAACATTTTAAGCAATATGTTTAAAGTAGGACCACATTATTGTCGTTAAAATTATATGTGAAAAAAAATTATTTTCAATTTGTCGGAATTGTTGTAAAAATTATATATAAATGTTAAGCAATATGTTTAAATTAGAATCACATTATTATTTTTTTTTTAAATTATATGTGCAAAACAATTATTTTCAATACCTGAATTTATTATTGTAATTGTAATTTTGATTTTACTTGGCTTTTTATTGGCAACAATATACATAATTAGGACTTGACAATAAGTACTTGCTGATATTTATTCACTTTTATTGCATAGAACTAGTTATGTGTCGGCATATTAAAAATACACTGAATGTACATTTAAAAAAAGTGAATTCTTTAAAATTAAAGTATTTTATTTTAGTTAAACATTAACTAAATATTTTATTTAAATGTTTTAGTTTTTGAAAATATTTTATGGATAAGATGCAAAAAAAATCTCAGGATTCATCATTCACCGGAGATAAAATTATATATTTTTTTAATATTGCAGCTAAATTTTAATTATTAATTATTATAAATTAATAAGATTATATTTATTTATTTTTAAGCATAATAAATATATTTGTATTGAGATTTAAACATAATAGTGTTGCATAAATGAATCAAGTACATACACAACAAAGATATGGTTGTATATTAACAATATAGTGATTCAGCTATAATTTGTTGCTACATAATATAATTAATTATAACCATAAACTGGAACCAGTTCTCGTCAATCAAAAAGCAATCACCTGAAAACTTAAATAATAATAGGCATTTTATTTTTAAATATAATGTTTTTCAGGATAATTAAAGTTTTTGCATAACAGTTATTCAATATATATTTTTTTCCTTTTTTGTTATAAATTACTGGACAAAAAATTACAGTTTTTCTTAACGGAGTTTCACATCCTCATTATACGACTGATTGCACTTAGCTTCTCCAAGTTTAAGTTGTCTTGCGGTTTGCTACTTGCATGACAAGTCATCAGTCATTTTACGCCAAACTATGAGGAAACATTTAGGAGATTGTCAAAATTAACGTGACCAATCTGATTTTATTTCGTTATCCGGTTTAAGATGCCATTAATTAAAATCTGTGCAATTCTATTTTTATTTATTTTACTCTTGTTAGCATTTTAATTGTTTTACACCTGCTTCAACAAAATTAACAATATTTTAATGATTTTTTCTTTTCTTTATGAATTAATTAATACACCTACAAAAAGAATATGCCTTTGTTAAGAAAATAAAATAAATTTATTTCATTTAAAATTGTAACTTAAAAATATCTAAGTGCAAAAATTATAAAAATTTTCCATGGCAACTAAGAGTTTTTTCCTAACTAACACATCTACAATAATGCAACATTGACTAAAGAAACAAATAAATTTTAAATTAAAAAAAAAAATATATAGTTAATGTGTTGTATATGTATGAGTGTTATACCACAACAAATAATAGTCAGAACTGTATAATAATGCAGATGATAATTATGATGACGAGAATGGATAGAAGAAAAAACTATATAAATATAATAAAATATAGAGTTCATCATCTTTTGTTTTGAAATCCGTATTTAACGATTTCACGCGATCTGTTGCCATAAAACAGAAAAGAAGTGAAATAAAAAAAAAAAAAAAAACAGAATTCAATAAAATGCAACGGCTTTTCACAAAAACAAACAAATAAGAAGAAAAATCAACACACAGAAACTCGTACAACATTTAAACAGCCAATAGCATCAGCAGCATGCAACTTATAAAATTCCATTGTATCTATCTGCTACTACTACTACTACTGGTATCTACTTACTGTGAATATATTGTATGAGTGTATGTATGTATGTATGTATGTATTTTCATACACTATTGTGTCTACAATATAAACTTGGTTAGTTTTTCAAAGTTTAACATCTTCAACTTCCCACAATATATATCTCATTATGAGTAAATTTATAATGAATTAGCACAAAAACTTTTATGCACACACACACAAACAAACTCACAAAGAAAAGACTCAAATGATGAAGTTGTAGCAAATAGAAGAAAAAAAATAATAAGAAATAAACTTATAAATATAATAAAGTAAGAAAAAGTACACAAATGTTACATAGAGTTTGCACTAAAAGAAAATTTAGTTCATATTTAGTAAGAAAACATTTTCTTTATTTTCTATTATTTTATTATTTCTTCTCTGCTTCTGCTCTTATTTTCCTCTTGTTCTTCTTACCAAACATGAACAAAGAAAAAAAAAGAAACTTGTCTCAATGCATTTTCATGCATTTACTTACTAGTTTTTTTATTATTATCGTTGCTGTTATTGTTGTTGTTGCAGTTCTTCTGCTTGCTTGTTTGTTGTACTCATTCTCATTATTTTAGGTGAAATGTTTTCCCTCTATTTATTTTTATACTTTCATGGAAATTTTCTTGAATAAAGAAATTAAAAAAAAGAAGCAAAATGTATATAAAAAGAATTAAAAACATCTCACAACAATGTTAACTTTCGAGAACACAAAATAAACGTCATACAAGAATAAAAAGATATATATGTATGTATGTATGTATATAAAATAAAAAGAAACTTTTACAACAATAGTAGTTAGTATTTCTTGTAACAATGTACATTTTTGTATCCATTCATCCTCTTGCTTTCTTTTCTCTGTGTATTTTGACATCCTTCTCGGAAGAGCAATATTTTGTTTTATCGTTTAACAAAATAATATTTATAGATTTATTTCATTAAATAGAACGTGAAATATTTTTGCTATTATAATGTAAATTTATATTTAGTAATTTCGACGAAACCAAGAATATCTAAGAATATCTCTTAAGTAGTCCAAGAATGATAGTACTTTAGTGCTATAAATGTGAAATAAACAATTTCACTACATCTTCGAAATCAATTTTCTTTAATAATATTATTTATTCATTTTCTTTGACATGGAGCTAAATGACATATAATACAGTATAAAACTATTATTTAAATAAAAATATGGGAGACACAAATTGGAGACATCCTAACATGGTTATTGGTAAAAAATAATTTAAAACGAGGAGGAAATATGTAGTCGTTCTTGTCTGACCATTTATGTTAAAATTATTGCTGAGTTTCTAGGGAAATATAAACTAATTCTTAATTAATTAGAATTTAGAAGTCCATTTACTAATCTATAAATTATAATGTCTAAAATCACATTCTTAACATAAGTTTTCATTAGGAGGACTAAGGTAATTTTTTTACAACTAACAGCTAAAATATGATGTGATATCGGCCACTTTTCCAACTTTAATAGGTGTTCTTAGTGGTTTGTAAAATATGTTTTCAATACTATACTAGAATTAATATTAAATTGCATCTACTTAAGAAAATATTAACTTTTTCTTTAAATTTCCACCCATTTTCCTCGACATAGTGGCCAAAATAAATTTTTATAAAGTAGGTAAATTTTTTTAGGGCCATATAGAAACAAAAAACAATATCATTTAAATTTATATAAAATTTATTTGTGTTAAATATAAACATAATTGGATTTATACTCGGTGAAGTGATATGGGAGTTATGGTTAATTGTGAACTGATATTCCTGAAGTTATGCTCACAGTCTTTTATGGAATTTATATGTCCCAAATTTCAATATAATGGACTGATCATAACCCATTTCAAACAGGCTTCGTCCTTAGATTATAGACCCTAAGACCCCATTATGTTAATTTTCTTAATTTTTTTTTTTTTTTTTTAAATTGCGGTCTGTAGTTCGATTACATGGTCGAATAGGCGAACACTGTTAAATCGACTCAGAAAGTGACTTAAAGCCGATTGGTATGATTTAAATGATTATAAATAAAAAGATTTCTGATAATTTTTTCTTTAACTTTTTAAACAGCTTTATTTTTATTTTAATATTTTGCTAAATAAATTTAGTGCCAAAGTTTTTGGCATAGTGAGTACATATATTCTAAATATGATTAGACAAAATTAATTCTAATAATAATTAAGTTTATCAGAATGGTCAATTATAGGGACTCTATTTTTATTTATTAAATTTCATTAAGGTTAAGCTGGGTATTTAAGGTTAAGCTGGGTATTTATTTTACCTTTGTATATCTCTTTTTATTCCTATTTTTTTAAGTAGAAATATATTTACAAACCTTTCCGCTGGACTTAAGAATGGGTTTTCAATATCTATATGTTAATATTTAAACATTTTAGAGCTAAACATACAGAAAAAAGTAAAAATCGACTTCAATTACAAAATTTGTAAAATTAATTAATTTTTTATTGATTTTGCTTTTTTATTGATTTTTCTCCAATCATCAAAATGATAATATTAATAACTTCAATGATTGATTTTATTATTACTGCTTTTTCATAAAAAGACATAATGAGCTGAAGGTTGTTGAAAAACTAGTTACATTTATTTTATTTCTACATTTTTATAGAAAAAAATATATTTTTTTTTTTTATATTTTTGTTGTAAAAACTATCAATTTATTTAAAATAGAAATTTATACCAATTAGAAAATTAATTATATATATAAATAATATAATTAAACTCCAATACAAAATTAATTTATAATTTAATTAAGAAAGAAATTGAAATATTTTTTTCTGTGTACGTATAGTCTACATTGTATTTCATACAAATCATAAGTTATTCAATCCAGAGACTTATTTTCTAAATTTTTCATATTTTTAGATATAATAAGCGAAGACAGTCATAAAATTTAGCCGATTTATTATACTTTTGTATAAAATTTTCCATACAGATACACCATTTTTTCCGTCTTCTTATATTTTTCTGTGAGTCATTAAAGATTTCCGGAAAAAATTTTCTTCAAAATTTTATAGCAGAAAGCATATTATTTTAAAGCTTAATTATTATCTATTATTTTTGTAGTTATTGGTAGGCGTTTACGGGAGTAATTGCGGTCAACGCTTTCATTGTATTTGAGGCATTTAAGCACCTTTTTATTTTGAAAAAATAAACTATATTTCATCAAAAACCTCCTAATATGAACAATTTGATTTTATATTGTCTTGCATTTTCGGTGACGATATACTCTATATGGTGAAGCCACGACATTGGTATTTTGCACATAATGTTGCCCATCGCATTGGACTCAACTTCGGTTATATATATTATATTCTATTAAAAGAATTTTGTGGAATTCTTCTTTTAAATTTCACATTGGAGATGCATTAGATTCTATGTTTAACAAAAGTTCAGATAGAATCCGATCGAACTTTGAAAAATTATTCTTCGTATGGTTTCAAGTACGTGTTAAGACTGAAAATGAGTTTTCTATCTTCTTTTGTATTAAATTAGTTGCATTTAAGAGCTTTCGGCGCAGAACATCTTTGGTTTTTATTAACTTTTAATGAGTCTTTGAAGTGATCAAAAATGGTAAAACCATACCATCCAGAGGAGAATCCATATACATTCCATAAACAAAGTCATAATTGTTTTATTCAGTGTTATCGCTTCAAAAATTGTTAAACATATTTGGCAGATGCTGCTATACCTTAAAGATGTAAACAATTTTTATTAAAACAAATTTAAAATTGCAAACTTTTGTTGATCTTGTTTTAACATACAACAAAAGTTTGCAATTTTAAAATCTTAATCTTAAAACCTTTAATAAATTCTAAGAGAACATTTTTTTTTTACAAATAAAATGATTTCCTTTGAATATTGATAACAATACAATAAAAATAAAAGTTTTAACAACATATTGTGTGTATTGTTTAGTTACTGCATCAAATTCACAATATGCATTTGTGTTTGTGACAATATGTATAGAATAATATTTATATATGTACTATATATATATATGTATGTATTATATATCCTTATTTATAACA
The DNA here is from genome assembly GCA_001735545.1 of Phormia regina. Lineage (NCBI taxonomy): Eukaryota > Metazoa > Arthropoda > Insecta > Diptera > Calliphoridae > Phormia > Phormia regina. Next base: position 22,660 of record MINK01171980.1, read on the forward strand.
TTTATAGAATCTGACAACAATGAAACTGATAATGTTGTTATTTTTGATGTTTGTTGTACATTTATATTTATAAAAGTATCTTTCTTTCTGTCAAACATTTATTTAGCACTGCAATATTGAGCACTTTTGTCTGTCTGTCTATCTGTCCCATATTTTGGTTTGTCTTTCGTCTTGTTATTATTTTTATTTTTTTATTCCTGTTCAATATGGTATATCAATATCAATCATTTTGTTTTCAATCCTTTTTTTTTTTGTGTCATCAGTAGTAGTACTTGTATTATATTTCATCTCATAGCAGAGTTTGCATTATTATTGTAGTTATAAATACACATAAAAATACAAGGATACAAAAAATATGTCTTATTAAAGGAGCAACATTGTAACAAGTATGAGTTTCTAATTAAATGTCATTTCATCTCTTGGCTAAAAAAAATTCTATTCTATCTATTATAAATCTAATTTAGTAGGTTTATAACGAAAATGAAATGGGAAAAAGGATAAAAAAGTTCCTTCGTAATCAATAGTAATTGTTATTTTGTTAATTTAACCACTTATTTATAAATTTGATGACGATTTTTAAGCTTTATGATTAGGGTTATCCTAAACAACACATCCTTCAGATGTATGTATTTCAGCAAACATGTATTTTAAATAATTTATAATATTATACATTTTTGTATGATTTGATGCTTATATTAGGTCAAGGATTTGCATTAAATAATATTTAATTTAAAATAATTATTTAAATTATCCTTAAAGTATGCTATACATATTTTTATTATTAAGGAATTTTATGCCAAAAGCAATCTATCCATAAATTTCAAAACCATTTAGAGATGATTGTGTCTAAATTTCAAAATAATTTACTACATTATTTTAGGAATAGAAATCGGAATTTGCCAAAATACTAAATCTGTATATGTATACGATTTGTCGTCTTAATTCTCTTAAACAATTTATTTCAAAGAAACCATTTACATGTTTTAAAAATAAAACTTTGTTACACACAAAAATGGGATTATTCTAAATTTATCCTCATCAATAGCTGAGAAACAAATACATAGATATTATAGACCTGCACAAATCTGGGCAAATGAAATTAAAGTAAACTAAAGTAAAAATTTATATATAAATACATTTAAAGTTCGTCTAGATTCCTTTGCCATTTTGCATAAATTTTACAGGAGAGACACATATTTTTTATGGTAAATAAATCAGCAACGGATTTTAATGTGTTTTTCTACACAGTGTAAGCATGAATTTTTCATGTACGTACAAGTTTCTATTCTATTTAAAATTAGATAAATACTCTGGGAAATTACAGTTGTTTTATTGTAACGAAAAACATTAAATTATGGACAGATAAGTACTGGGCTATGTATAAGCAAGAAGAAAAAAAAATTGTAAATCGTAAATATAGAATGAGTATTTAAATTTCTCTTAGTAATTGTAATTCCTTTGATTTGTATAAATAGCAAATTATTTATATCTGAGATTGTTTAATAGAAAGTATCTACATTGTAAAATAAAAAAAAATAAAGAAACATACCTACCGATATCTGTAAGGTCTGATAGAAATAACTTAAAGTGAAATTTATGTTATAAGTAAGTTATTTTCCATTCAGCTTATAAAACATTAAGTAATGGGTCCTTTTGAAATATTGATTTTTTTAAATATTCACGTAATATTCATGTATTATATTTAAAAAATTCATCAATTTGTTTACTAGTTTGTAATAAAATTTTAAATTTAAATCATTTTATTGATATTAGCTCTTTTGTGTCTGAGTGAATCCAATTATTTTTCAATTCTATTTAATTTTTTAGTTAATTTTAAGTATTCTTTAAATATTTTTTTCTATGATGTAATATATTTAAAATGGATTTGCCTTTTGTGTTACATAACATAAACATTAGGGAAATGCCACTTAGTTACTTTTCTTACTGTTTCAATAATGTTAAACTCTTCAGACAAATTAGAATTAGTTGCTTTCTAATGATAGGAAATAATATTTTCTGACTGCACTTAGCATTTATATAAAAAAACGAGGTAGGGTTTTTTTATTAGGCTTTGCCGGAACTTTTATACCCTTCAGCATCGTCACGACAAATAAAATTTTCGCCTTAAAATATGCTTTCATATTTTTTTTTATCCTAAAATCGGTTGTTTGTCAACGAATTTGGTGGGTTCAAAAAAGGGAAATTTGATTAAAAAAATTAATAATCGATCTATATAAAAATAAAAATTTTAATCAAAAAATACGTTTTGGTCAATATCTCAGTTATTATGGAACTGAATTATTAATTTTTTGTTTTTGGAAGAAAAATTCAGGAAGCAAATTCAAAACATCTTTGCAAAAACAAAGTCCTTAGCACCCAGTTTAAAACCCAGTTGTTCAAACAAATAGAAAAATTCTCGAAAAGATTTCTGAACGTTTGATATCCATTTTATAAATGTCTGTTTTTGTTGGGATTCATAAACGTCATTTCAACCGACATACGGACAGACATGGTCTTTTATAATTTGTGGAAATTACAAATGCAGTTCAAACTTATATACACCCTTTGTAATAATGACTTTTTCGTCAAATCTTATTGGTCATATAAAAATAATTTCTATGAAGTCTGTTGTGTCACAAAATACAGTTTCTTGTATCATAATATAAAAAAAACGTCGTAATTATTGAATAAAAACCTCGTAGTGGAAGACATATAGTATTATCAGTCTGAAGGACTCACACAAAATGGAAAGGTTTTTTACATAATAGGGAATTTTTCTCTCTGAAAGAAAAGAGCATCGAATCTTTATTAGAAAATTTTTAAGGATGTTTAAAGTAAGAAAAAATACATATTGAAAACGCTAGTAAGAATTTGGAAATAAAAAACAACTGTTTTTTAGTGTCGTGCATCATATAAATCAAAATTCCCAAGAAAGTTTTTGGTTTGCAAAGCCATATGCATATGCGGGAAAAAAGCACTCCATACATTGCTTTTCTATAGAATTAAATTTATAATAACTAGAATTTAAAATCATGAATAATTACATAAATATTTTGTAATAATCAATCCTTTATTTGGCAACATTGTAACATATTTGTGTGATTATTTGTTTGCATTCTGAAAAGAAATATATTGTTGTACACATTTATTTATTTTAAAATACTTTCATTACGCATTTTCAGAGACAATTAGAAAAAAATATATATGTGTAAGTATAGTATGTATATGTTTACACACACTCACACATATACCACACACTTTATTTAATTCCTAAAAACTTGGCGCACATTCAAAGTTTTGTAAATTTTACATAAACAGCTTTTCATTAAATTAAAAAAAAAAAGAAAAAGATAAATTCGAAACAAATTTAAATTAGACAAAATTAAAAAAAAAAACGAAATTAAGAATAATTACAAAAAAAAAATCACAAGAGAGAACGCAGTATAAAACACAGAAACATACGAAACAAATGTTGACTGCCGGAAGCTTTGTTGTGTTTTTTTCAATCTCTTACATGCCGCCATTAGAATTGCACTTCGACTTTAATCGATTGACAAAAATAAATCTTGAGAAAAAAAAAGACGTACACAATCCATTAGTTTTAGATACAAACAAATGCTCATATCAAGGAAAATACTATTTTTTTTTTTTGCTATTCAAGCAAAAATAACCAAAAAATTATAATAATTTATCAAAATGTTTTATTTGTATTTAAGAGAATAATATTTTAACTATATGACTATAAACGTATATGTAAGTGTTTAATGTTTTGCCCTCGGACGACAAAGACAACAGAGAGAACTGTATAACGTCTACAACGCCATAATTAATTGTAATTAATTATAAATTTTTTTCTTGTATTTTCATCTCTTTACAGCAATTAATGTCTACATAATTTGTACCCCGTTTGTAAGGAAAAATCTAGACATCGCCAAGGCTGCTGCTTCATTATTCAGCCACTACAGCTACTAATTGTTATTTAACGCCAAAAAGAAAGATTGAAAAAAAAAATAGAGAAGAAACACAAAAGAAATTTTTTCTAATTTGAAACATATTGTTTTTTGTTCTTTGCCCAAAAATTGCCAGTCTCAAGAACATTTAATTGTTTTTAAAAACAAATTACACAAAAAGAAAACTTGTCAAAAGGCTAAAGAATTTATCAAGGAACCACAAACTCCCCGATAGTAGAACCAAATAACCAAACAAAAATTACTTGAAAACTATCAACCATCTATAATAAATCTTATCTAGATATATCTATCATTTTCACTTGGATTTAACAGCAACAACAATAACAACAACAACATCAAGAAAAACCACAAAAGAAAGGAACAATTTATTTTTTTGCATTTTACAAATGAAAATACAAATTTAAACAAAAATCATACATTTCAAAAAAATAAAAAATAAAAAAATCTTTCAATAAAGTAACAAGAAAAACAAGAGGAGCTTAAATGAAACGATAAAAGACACCACCACCACCACCAAATTAATTTATTATTGTTAAAAACAAAAACAAAAAAAAAGTTTATTTGTTTCTTATTAGATACAAAATATAAATAGTTAATCCAAAGGATCAACAACAGGAGCATAAAACAATAGCAACAAAAACAGTATATAAATAAACAAAAGTATCTATATACTTATAAAATATATATACAAATATCTTAATATTTTAAATAACAAAGTTATTTATTTATAAATTCAAATTTAAATTAAATCCAACCCCCCCAAAAACCAAAACAAACAAACACACACACAGTTAAAATGGAGGACAATAACACAAGTACGCAAATTAAACATGATGATCCATCGGTTACATTAACAATAAGGCTGATTATGCAAGGAAAGGTAAGTTTATTTATTCCCCTAATTCCCTATTTAAAATGTACAATATTTTATGTATTTTTTTAATAAGAACATTACTTAAGTATATCTTAATGTAAAAAATTAGTATTAAAATTGGAAAATTAATTCTTATGTTTTATAATGTATCTTAAGGCATAGCAGTCACACTAGGCATATATTTGACAAAATTGATACATTTATTTCTTTTTATTTAAAAACTTCTTAACTGGAGTATTGACTGAATAATGTTCGTTTGATTAATCTAAAAATTAAAATCATATAACTAACTCTTCGATTAAATTAAGACCTGTAATTTCGAATAAAATTTTATTCAAGCAAATTATGTCAAGAAATTATCTTTACTGATTCAAAATTATTCAGTTCTTTCAAAACTTTTCCACTCAAACAATTTTAAATCTTGAAGACATTTTTTTTTTTTTTTAATAATAAAAACTCTTTACGAATTGTTAGTATCTTTTGAAAAATTGGTTATATAGAACTTAAAACAAAGTAAAAATTAAGTAACATTTACATTTTGGTACTTTCTATTCCCCCTGAATGTAACAAATATTGTACTTCAATGAATTTATATATTGAACTAATTGAATGTTCATTAGTATGTGTCAATAAATAGAAAAGTAAAATATTTTGTGAAAAACAGTACCAAAAACAGGTACGGTTTTTGCCCTTTAAATATTTGAATTTCCAAAAAGTACCAAACTTGTATTTGGCAATTTTCGATAAGATATTAATTTAATGCACATTTTATTTAACATTTTTGCTGCATTAAAAGATATATTGCCGAAAAAGTACATAATTACTGCTTCTATCCGTTTTCTCTCTTAAAGAGACGAATTTCAAACAAAATAACAGAACCTTTCCTTTTGTATCTCCATCAGGTTGGGAAATAATTTTTACATCTTTATAAGTAGAACAAAGTACATATTTTAAAAGTAAAAACAAATGAATTCTAAGCGAAAAATGTTTTCGAAAATTTTTATTATTAAGGATCGCGTTCGAAAATATCTTATTATCATATATAATCAATAACTATTATTAATTATTATCATATAACTTCAATAACTTGGAAATGGTTGATCTTAGAGTTTTCATTTCTTATAATTAATTTATAATTTATTGCCGAACGAAAAACATAACTTTTATAATTCTTACCACTTCTAATGAACCATTTTTGGTAACCCTTCCCTTAGAGATTTGATAGTTACTCCAGTCTGTTATTTAATAGTCTTCTATTAAAATCTTCTGTATTTTGTGTCAACTTTTTTCGCTCTTCAATTCAATTTTCACAAGAGCTCAATATCTCTCACTGGTATTAACTATAGACAATTTTGAAATTTGACCTTTCCTGGTAGAAAAACTATGTTATTGTTTTGGTACCACTCCTAAGCTATCTTACCGTACTGAAATATGAGAACACTTTGTTCTCTCTTACGAAAGGAATAGATATTTTTTGCAAATATTCATTGATCCACATTTTGGTATTTAACATTGCCTCGAGCATTAACAATAAAAAGTTTTGATACATTAGCTGCAAAAATTCTGCAAGCAACAGAATAGTCGAAGCACTGTAATAACTCAGCTGCTTTTCTACCAGATGTGTATGGAGTTCCCTTCAATATCCTTCATATCAATGGCCAAATTTTCCCGATACTATTTAACCCTTGGTTTTACAAACTGGTCTGTCCAGAGCAATTGGCAGATTTAAATGTAAATTTCATATATTTATAATTTAGCTCGAGACCTGAAAATTCAAGTACCCTCCTAAAATTTTGTTTTCTAACGTTCTTGAAAAAAAACTGAATGATAAAAAGACCATAAGGATAGTTATAAGGATAAATGGTGTACATGTCACATTCGTACCTACTATGGTCTGGCTGGACCAGTAACATTTTGTAGAGACAACTATGTAGTCCAACGATGTTATTCACTCATTTTATTTTATTAAAATCTTTGAAACTGAAATCTCATCAGTTTACACAATAATTTTATGATTTTTACCTTTTCGTTCATATTTTGTTTTGCCAGACAAATCAAATGTTTCAAAAGAATATTGTATGCGTTTTTATACCCAAAACAGGCTGAAAAACAAAAAGTGCAGCGATGGAGAAGTTGTATGGTAGTGATGGTAGAATATAGTTATATAAATATAATAATATTAAAAAACATTAAAATTTTCATTTAAATATATAGAAATACCGTACTGATCTGTCCAGACCATATTTGTTACGAATGTGACAATTGAAATATCTGTTTCTAATTAGCTTTATTTTGTTTTTAAATTCAACTATCTAAAGTTGGCTTTCCAAAATGTATAAAAAGGAAAAAAAACACACACATGTACAAAAATGCATAATATTTATAAATTTCAATTTTAAAATCTTATATCTTTGCCTTAAAAAAATATCGGCTTAAAATTTTAATTAGGAAAAGCAAGTTTTAGAATTGGAATTACAACAAACATTAAGAATTCTGCCCTCTACTTATAAAAAATAAATAATTTTATTTAATTTACCTCATAATATCCTTAAATGTCTTTTTTATAATATTTCATCACTATAGTAATGTTTTTCTGGTAGAGGGATCATATTCAAGTAATAACAAATTATATTAAACTTTTAATTTGTCTTAAATAAAACACTTTAAAAACTACGTTTTAACAACATTCAAATTTTCTTGTTAAGTCTTCATTTCTTTATTTCTTCTTCATAATTTTTTCTATTTAATAAAACACTTCAAGTAGAAAGTACGTTTCAAAATAAACATTTATTTGTAAAATGTACAAAATATTAAGAGAAAAAAATAATAACGACAATTTTGTAATGCGAATATATAAGGAGTGCGATCGAAAAAATCTTAACACACTATTTGCTTCATAAATTTTTTCCGAAGCAATATTTAAAAATTTTTGATCTAGTTATCGTGAAAAAAAATATGTTAGTTATTATTTTTAATGACAACTATGTTGAATTAGTGACAATAAAGATGTCCTTGATATAAATTGGTCCTACAAATGATTGGCAAAAGTATTAAATGTCTGCAGTCAAATTGTTTCCAATGTTATTAAATAGTATCAGGAGAATTCGACCATTGATAGGAAACATAGTTCGGTGTGGAAAAAGGTGCAGAGGATATTTTGAAAGCCAAAAAAATAAAATCAAAGCATATTAAAAAGAATTCCAAACACATCTGGTAAGAAAGCACCATTGTTTGCTCATTACTCAGGCTATTTAGTGGGAAAAGTTAATTAATATAATGTCCAAACTGTTCCAGACTGGAATGCTGCAAACATTTTTGGAAGCCAAAAATAGGGCACGAAAATTAAAATAAAATTTCATACAAAATTTTTCATTTTGTAAAATGAACGACGAAACGTATGTACTGACCAATTTACAAATTCCTGGATAAAATTTGTATGTTGATGATGCAAGAGGATATGTTAAGATAAGTTTAAGACCGAAAAGCTGTCGAAAATTCCTAAAGAATTCCTGGTTTGGCAAGATTTTTGTAGTTGCGACAAAAGAAGACAGTTTTTTGTTACGGTGTGCTCTATAAGTACCGAAAAATACAACAAAAAATGTTTGCAAAAAAATAGGTTTCCTTTGATAAGAGAGTATAAAGGGTCTAGATATTTTTTGGTCCGATTTGGCATCATTTTACTAACTAAGAACGCTGTGGAGTGGTACCAAAACAATTACATAGTTTTTGTAGCAAGAGAGGTCAATTTTCTGAATTATCTGAAGCTAAGACAAGTGAAAAGATATTGGAATTTTGTGAAAGAGGATTGAAGAGAACCAAAGAGGTGTTCCATAACATTTAAGATTGTTCCAAGAGAACGACTGAAACACTACCTAATCTCAAATAAAAGGGTACCGTAAAAGGTAAAAATAGTGTTTAGAAGAATAAAAATTATATTTTTCTATGATCTGTAGTATATTATCAATTAAACATAAAAACAATCCAAACTCTATCATGAACCATTTTCAAGTCTTGGAATTTTATATGTTTTTCGATCGCACTCCTTAGTTCGCAGACTATACTAAAACGTCAGAGATTCATTTGAATTTTATTTTATTCTGTATTTAAGACAGAATAACGTTAGTTTATTACGAACATTATTTTCTTCTTTTATTTGATTAAACATTTATGTTTTATTATTTTAAAGTATATTTCAACTATAAAAATTTTTCACCCAAGAATAAAACTACGTTTAAATAGTCTTAAGAAAAAACTATATTTGTTAAGCTTTTGACTACGTAAAAGATGATTATTAATTAAACTACGTTTTCATACAATTTACATCAATTTGCATTTTCTTTTTGTTAAAGAAAATAAAAATAAAACAAACAATTTTCTAAAAATAACATAAATTTTTTATTAAATAAAGTTCAAAGAATTTAAAAGAAAATTTTATAATTTAAATACATATTTAGTGAAATTTCATTACTTTAAATATTAGCAAATTAAAAATAAATAAAATTTTCTTTTAATACTATGTGTGTCTATGATATTTTAAATTCACTTATATAAATAAAATAATTTTAAATGTATGTACATGCGTTCAGGGGAGGAGACGTGATAAGTCACCAATAACTGTGGGTGACTGACTGATTGACTGTATTAGTCACACTAATCGAACTAAACAAATTTACATAAATATGTTTGTTGTGTAAAATGCAAATTAAAATACGAAAAAATAAACAAACATAAAATTACGTACATTTATAAATAGGTAATAAATACATACATATAGATAGATGTATGTATGAATGTATGTATGTATATATGTGTGTAGATAAATATGTAATGATACTTAAAGACAAAATCAACATAACACAGACACATACTCATACTCATACATATGTATGTATATGTTATCATTAATTTTTTTTCTTTATATTTTTTTAAGTGGCTACTCTTCTGATGAGGATGACATGTCTTCCCCCCCTTTTACTTCTTACCTGTCCAATAGCTCAACGTTTTCTTTATATTTTTAATTTTATTTTCATTTATATATTAATGATATTTTTCCCCTAAGATTTTTTGAGTTAATGCCAAAAAGTACACAATTTCTATTTAATTTCTAATCGAAAATCTCGTCAACATATAAACTGGTAACGTGGCCTGTTTGATAAATCTAAGGTGTTATACACTTTTGAAAACAAACATTTTTAAAAATTTTAATATTTTTTTATTATAAAAGTTATAAGCAAAGCTTTTAAATTATTTGGAAAGTAGAATTTTTAAATGATCCTCAGTGGGGGCAAATCAAAAAGAAATTGATTCACAATCATACTGCAAGTGGGGGTAACAAAAACTCCTCAACAGTAGGCATGTGAGATATAAAAATAATGCTTTTTAGTATAGAAATTCTGCACTTAATATTTATAAAAGATTTATTAAATAGAATTTCAAATTTCATAATTTTGATCTTCAAAATTTAATCATAAGGCATAATTTTTCATCTTAATGATCTTTTGTTTATCATAATCTTATTCAGTAAATATTTTTCTTTGCAAATTTATAATCAAATAAATTCCGTAATAACTTTACTGATTGACCTACGTAAAATTTAGCTATTCAGTTCAGACGATTTATATGTAACTATGTACCTCCTTTGTACCAGTCTGTTTAGAATACAAGAAATATATATGTGTGTATATTTGTATGTATAGTAGTGGCATCGTTATTTTGTACTTTGTTGTAAAAGTATTTTATGTTATTTTGCCAATTTTTACGCTTCATGTAATAATATGGTTGCATTTTTTTTTTTTCGTTCTTCTTCTTCTCGTTGGACTGCTATTGGCGGCGGTGCACTGCGAATGCAGATAATGATGTTGCAGTGTAGCGTAGTACAGGGCAACGGCATTATCTCACCTCGCGACAATATTACAATGCAGCAGAGACAGAAGAAGAACTACAATGACAAAATCTTTGTACAGCAGATAAATATTTGCCGTTCCGTTACAAACCCGCTGCTGTTCGAAAAACCCTCACCAACGTCCTTTTTACAGTTTTTGTATGTAATATTTGTCATTTTTATCATTATATTTGCTCGTGTACTCTTTCTCACCTCGAATGAAATTCAGTGGGGATTTGAATTTTTGTTAAACATTTGTAGTTTGTAGCCACAAATCCACCTGTCGATGTACATTAAGATAAATATTGCAACAACAATAATAAAACGTGAATAAAAATAAAAACAGCAACAACTACTAGATGCTTGTAGCACAAGAAACCCAACATTTTATTTTAACAAAAAAAATTTTTGACTTTAATTAAATTTTGATGAGGAGTCTAATAAATTTTAACACATAAACAACTAACCAACACTTATACAAACCAGCAATAAATACAACAAAAATTGTACTTATTTTTTTGTTCTTTAGTTTTTTTCTATGTATATGTTTGTGGTTACAAAAACAAAATCAGTTGTCATCTTGTTATTATAAATTAGTGCAAATATTTAAATTTAATTAATATTTGGATTTAATCATTTACAGAAGTTTTGCTATTTTTTTGTAAAAAGAAAAAATATGTTTTTGTAATATGAAAAATATTTCAATATATTTGGCTATAAGTATTTGTTTTTGTTCGTAGCTTTTACTGCGCATATAAAAATAGTTTAAAAAATGTTTTAAATGAATAGACAATTAGTTTATCTAAGGGCTAAATAAATTATAAAAATTAACTTAAGATATTTAGTAGAAAATTACAACAATGACTACCCTAAATCTAGCACTGAAAGTGCTAAAATGGCAACACTTTACAAACAAAATATTTTTATTTTTCCTTCATAATAACGGACCATCGTAAATTTTTTGTAATAAATCTGTATCTCCTAAATCGTATGGAAGTGAGTCTTTCATTTTAGTACTATTCAGTATTCCATTTTTTCGTTAAAGTTCCTTTAATAAAAAATATTTTCTTACATATTTCAAAAGATAAGGCTTCATAGGTGGTTAATAAATTGTGTCTTAATTTAAATGAGATTAAAGTCTATATTCTTCTATGTCGAATTTTCACCATTTTACCGATAAATAAAATTTTAGCCTTAAAGTATGCTTTCATACTTTCACATTCTTAAATTTTTGTGAGTGTATTATTTATTTATTTTAGATCAATTTCCTGACTCGCGAGTTTAGAATACAGATGCTCTTACTCAACGCTACTTCACACATACACTATAAACTACTTCATTCAACTGCTGCTCTCACATTTATATCAATGCAAATCAAGTCAAGTTTTTTGATACTTCACACATACAAGCACAAATGTAAAGTAGTGTGTGTGCGCATCACTGTTTTAGATTCATAACTCGGTTGTTTATGAACAAATTTGGTTGATTAAAAAACCAAAATTTTAAATAAAAATTCATAGCTTGAATAAGGGCTTAAATACTAATTATACCCGATATCTCTGTTATTATTGATTATTCAGAACAAAAAACTTTGTAAATTCTCTCTTCGGCTTCAGAAACTCGAAAACCAGGTTTGAACCCGTTGTTTTAGACTTATCTTCACTATTTATAAACGGATCTTGCTGAATTTTAAGAGCAAAATTCTCGAAAGGATTTCCAATCGTTTGATATATAATTTATGCGAAATAAAATTGCCACCAACTTTTTTAAAATAAATATTTTATTTTCGAAATTTGGTATGGTCGTAGCTGAGGAGAGTACAATGTAAAAATTTGAAAGGGAAAAGGGGCGCGACTAAGGGTGCTTAAAGTGACATAACAAAATTTTAATCGTTGTTGAAATGTTAGCTTCTTGTCCGATTTCAAATATATATATTATATATTACTATGGGCCCTGCTAAGATGCATGTTCTATTTATATTTTATTCAGTTTATTCATATATATCCAACAGATTTTATTATTATTTTTTTTAATAAATGATTTTGAATTTTAGAATTGCAAAAATTACGACTTGTTTTCTTCTAAAAAAAAGTTTCTTTAACATCATATAATAATTTTCTACTTTTCTGAAAAGCTTATTCAAATAGACGACTTAAAAATTTTTGAATTTAGACTTTTTGAATTTAGAGAATACCAAAGCAGTTATCGGCAAAAGGAATTCAGTTTAGGAATCTATAAAATGTTGTTAAATTATTTTATATTTTGTGTTATCACAGACTGATTACTAAATTTTCTGAAAGGATAGTTCTTCCTCTACAATATTTCCTTATATATCAGTTTAATTTGAGCAATAGTTTAGGAGATACAGATTTATTTCCAATAAAACTGCCGATAGGTAAATGAAATGGCAACTTTAAATTAACAAAAACAAATTACACAAACCTTTTATTTAAATTTAATTAAAGTAATGTCGACAATACCAACACCTTTGTGTGAATTTTACTCGTTGAACAAGAAAACATAGAAACAAAAACGAAACTACTGAAGTGAAGTCAAAAGTTGAACGAGAAGAGAAACAATTACATCTTAAATTGAAGTGCAATTTACATTTATCATATTTCTTTTTTACAAAAAATAAAAAGTAAAACTTGTACTCGACAGAAACTAATTAACAAAACTATACGAATAATTCAATTTTCATATAATAAACAAGAGTGTGAAGATGAAGAAAGAAGATGCAAAGAAAACATCATTAAATGGGAACACTGCATCGCTAAAATGTAAATATAGAAGATGATGAAGGTAAAATATTTAAAGTATTTTTTTTTTCGCCAATTGCTATTAATCTATTTTTGCACACTGTAAAATATAAACATAATAAAAAAATGTTATTTCGGTTGACTATAGAGAGTTGATCATAAATATTTATTAACAATTATTAATTTTTATAAAATGTTTATCTTGCAAAATAAGCATTTAAGAACACAAATCACTAAAGTAGTAAAAAGACAAAACAGGAATTTTAGTAATTTCTAAGGGAAATGAAGGATATTAAATATATCAAACAATTAAACATTTACTATCGATCATTAGATAAGAAGATAATGATATTATTAATTAAATCAAAATTCGGCGACGAAATTTGATGAAATTACCTTTGTTTAATAGTTTCAAAGATATTTTTGAAATATTAAAAAAATGGTTACACTTTTATTATCAAATGTACCACAATGGAATCAACGGTAACATTTTTTTGTTTTTTGTAATATATCTTTTTCCAGAAACTACGGAACATTTCTAGATAAAATTTTAAAAATCAATAGTGTTAGGAGTTAGACTTTCGAGACATTGTTGACTGAAGTATGTAGCTGGACTACGGGCGGTGCTACAATGTGCCAAAGTTGACCACTTCGAGGGTACAACTTTATCACGGCTAAGAAGAAAACGTGGTTACTGTGCTTATAATTTGAATGATATTTGACTTTGAAAATTTTATTTTAAATTTTTGAGCTTGATTTTTTTTAGTTTTGTCCCATAACTTTTAAAATTAAATTTTAAATTCTTTACAATTTTTTAAGGAAAAAAGTTTTTAATTATCTCAATTTGATAACAAGGAAAAAAATGCTTTATTGCTTTCAAAGATCCAGATTTATAACCATTTATTTTGTATTTAGCCTCATAAGTCTCTTCACAAAAAATCCGTGCATACTTTTAGGCTTTTAACTATTACACTTTCCATTATGCTCAGTAGGAGTCATGTACTAAGTTTTAATATCAATTTTTAAGATACAGATTCATCACCATAAATTTCCTTTTTTCCGAGCCTATTTGTTAAGCTCATTAGAAAAAAAAATTCTTAAGATTTTTTGCGCAGAATTACAATCAACGGTTTGAAATTAAAAGTATGTTAGAAAATTAAAAATATCTAACAAAAAAAAAAAAAAAAAAAAAATATGACTTAAATTTCCATTTTTTTTTTTAAACATT
>MINK01171981.1:0-45166 GCA_001735545.1 Phormia regina
GTTTTGACTTTTTTGCAAAAATAAATAACTTTTCCAGCAGCAGAAATCAATGTTTTGGATCTACACCCCATAAATTTTATGAATATTTCCTCTTAAATAAAATCTTCACATTAAGTTTAATTTTTAAGTTGAAGAAATTTTTTTTTGATTGTTTATGTTTTGTTATAATTCTTTTAATTTTGTTTTGTCTGATATGTGACTGACTTTTCAGGGTAAATAAAATTGAGAACATAATTTCTAATGATAATACCTTCTGTAGTTATATTATGGTTACAGCCTAAAAAAATTTTAGTAAAAATGAAAATAATCCCGGATAATAGAGGTTATCACGGTTAATCGATGCAAAAATAAAATTAAATGGATGGAAAAAAAGAAAACAGCAAAAAATTTTCTTTCCCGGATAATCGACGTGGCCGGTTAATCGAATAACGAATAATCGAGGCCCTACTGTATTTAATTAAACTTTCACTTTAAATAACAACGTTCCCTTGACATTAAACGTTCAACGTTTCCTTAACATTGAATAGTGGGGCGGAATCAGACGTTTTTCTCTCATAGCTGTAGACTTATATGCATTTGGAACTTTAACGTCCATAATTTTTACCATCAAAGGAGGGATATATTGAGTTTTTTTTTCAAAAGAAAAGGGTTTGGTGTCGGAATTTCCAGATAAATAAAAAACAAATTTTTAGAAATTTTAAAATACGTCACACTTAATTATAATTATTAATATTTAATCTTTAAATTACGGGTTTTCACCTTGTTGCACTACAATCTTCGAGTATATAATTCGGGTGGGCATATTGATCTTGAGTACCAATTTTTTCTACTGACAACTAGTTTGAGGATAAATTTGCCTGCAGTTAGGGGCGTTGATTGGTAGCACTAGGGTTAAAAATGTTTGTTCATGATATAAACACATTCCGTGTGTATGATAACGTTTAAAGCATTTTAGACCCCGTACAATATATCTATTTTTTTGTTAATCCTGAGTCCTTTCGTCTGTCTGTTGAGAACAGACAAAAGCTCATCTCCCATATAAGGCGAAACATCAAAGAATTTTTGTATAAATACTTCAAAGATTTATATAAACTCGGAAACAAAGAGAGAACCGTCAGCCCATTTTTACATTCATCACCCATATAAGATAAAATTTTAAAAAGTTTATGGAGGGTTTATTGTTTTGTTCAAGCCGAATATAACATTCACGATTGAATTTACAAATTTCAAAAGAGGTGTCTACACCCCTTTTTTCTGAAGGTATCTTCACAAAGATGATTTGAACTCAAGAGATATAAGTACATACTCCTCTGAATTTATTTTGTATGAATGTTTTGATTTTAGTCTATATGTTTCAACAGAATTCAGTTTCTGAATCTTTAATGTGTTCTTGTAATTGTACCAGAAATCGTTTAAAATTTTAATTAAAAGAACTAACCAACAACAAAACAAAAACTATTAAGATTATTAAGTTAAGGGGTATATAATTCGATATGATTGAAATTAGAATATGATTCGATTGAACTTAGAAAGTGACTCAGAAGATGACTAATTAATAGATTTGTAATACAAATTATGTTTTTGCTAGCAAAAATCGTTATTTCAGCCAAATTCGCCCCAATTTAATTAATTATTTTAAAAAGTTCCCCTAAAAACAGAAGACAAATCTAAACAAATTCAAAAAGTAAAACACAAACAGACTTCCAGTTTTTCATTTTATCTTCCTTGCTCCCGCACTAAAGTCAGAGCACATTAAATGGGTAATTCAGCAGTATTATTTATTAATTTTAAAAAACTCTTCCACTCATCAACGATCCTTCATTCAAATCGTAAACTTCAGAGTCGTCACTCATTAACAAAGCAATAGTCCATAAAATTCGTGTAAATTCATATAAATATTACCGGTTGGCCAATGTGCTTCCGATAATATTAATAACACTGCCGGACCCATAAGTTATAGGTGTCGTTAGAGTCGAACATCGTGACCGGAAAATGAAAGGATTTCCCTCCAAAATGTTAATAAGCTGTAAAAGGGTACCTGTCAATGGCTCCATCACGGGGTACACTTGGAGTATTAGACTATTCCCCTACCAGTCCATGAAATAATCAATGATATTGTTATTGCAATCGTAAACTGGTTTGTGGGTATCAAATATGGCCGGGTCCATAGTGTCATGACAATAACTCCATTGCGTCCGGCTTCTCTGGCAGCCCACAGAACGGAAGTACAGTATTCACGAGCTTCTCTTGCTGGAACAGAGAAGTGAACTAAAGACCAAAAGGTTGGTACCCAGAAGACTGGAATTAATGTTGACCATGAGTTTGGATAGACCAACGAAGTTAGTGGGCATTTAATGAATTCCTGATTTTAGAGCAATGGGATTGTAAAAGATTTTGTTGCACATATGATTCAGGATTTCTGAATTTTGGGGTTTCCAATTAGCATGTGAGTGCGCGCTTTGCCTTCCATTATTGTACTATGAATTGGCCAATTCAAAAACTGTTATATTGCCAATTTACCTCATGGCAGAGTACAGTGGAAAGTAGATGGGGTGGAAAAATTGTAGTCGAGACGTGTTCCGAAATTGTTCAAAGTAAAACAAAGACTGCGATATGTGTTGTTCAAGATCTTTCAAATTTCTTTTTGCGAATTTCTTGTTAAATTTTGTTCCTCGGCCATCGATAAGATCAATGGCAAACGCGAGCCTGATTTTAAAGCCGACGACACATTTCAAACGCCAACTCTTGCCCAAGGAATTGGAGACCCCACTTAGGGGACAAAGAAAGCACACTTTATTCAAGTCCATATTCTTTCGAAGACATTTTAAGATGATTTTGTGTGTGCTGTTTGTTTTTATTTGTTTAATTTAATTATATGATTTTTTATTTCTTTTTGCTTTTAAAATTAATTATATTTTTATTTTATTTAATTCTTTTTTAATAAGAAATGTGTTATTCCACGCACCGACTGCACTAAACTGTACTGATTTCCATAAGCTATTTTTGCTTGGCAAGTAAACTTTTTGATACAACCGGATCGGGTTTAATTAAACGCACTTCTTCGAAATGTGTTGTCAGGGGGAATACGTCCTGATTGGTGGACGATGTGTTGGTAGAGAATAAAGATTCAACAATTTCCATAGAGAAAAATGATCTTTTAGTAGAATGCGGATCAATTTAGTTGACTCTGCTTACTGGGCACCAAGTGTGAAAGGTTGAGGGATAAAATTTTACTAAAAAAAATTCACAAACACCACATTTGAATATGAATGATTGCAAAAGAGTTTCTGAAAAATTCGAAATACAAAGCTACACCTTTTACTGGCAAAATTGCTAAATAAAAAATAATTAGAATGACCAAGTATCATTAATTTATTTCAAATGTCCCCGGATATATATAGGAGCACAGAACTTAAAAAAAATATCGGTAATTTTTTGAAATTGTAATTTTTTTAAAACTTTTTAAATTTCTCTTAACCACAACTTTAATCCGTTCTAACTGTAAACAATCAATAAAAAACTACATAGTGTACGAATAGTTCATTGAATTTAAAATTAAATAGAATTGAAATTATATTACTTATGTAAATCATCATTCTTGTGTAATGAGTAAAAAATATTATAAAAAAATTTGGTATAACAGTGTCTGTTGTGTAATACGGGTTTTTAAACTTAAAAAACTGATAATAAGTCCGTGGGTGTATGACCTAAAAATTAAAATTAAAATAAAGACATACATATGTATAAATCGGAACTATAGGATGCTACAAAAATTTTATTTTACTCAGACAAGAATTAATGGGATTATTTATTTTAGTTTATGATTCCTCTACAGAAAGATACAGTGTTTGATAAATTTCAAAATGAAAATTGCGTTCTTGGGGTCTTTCATGATATAAAATTGTGGAAATGATTTTCAGCAAAAAGAAATTTGTTTGTTATAAAACTTTTATAGCATAATTAAATTTGATTGTCTATGATCAAGTTTTTTCTTTATAGCTATTGAATGAAAATTTCAGAGAATATTAAAAATATATTCGAAAACTTTTTTTTTAACTCTATATTTGAAGGATAAACCAGAAAATATAGTTCTACAACTAGTATCCAGAATAACATTAAAATATCCTATATTTATATTACATTGGGTGTTACGAGTAATGAATTTTTTTCAAATTAGTTCTGGTAAGAAAGTGTTTAATTTGCACAGTGCCACTTATTAATTGTCGAAAATTATCACATTCAGAAATTAGGACTATAGAAGCGTCAGGGAACGGTTGTGGAACCTTTTTTTTCTAACGGGCAATTTCCCTAACTAAAGAGGTATCTAATATGAGGGTTATCTCAATAGAATTTCAACATGGTTCAGAACTGAGGTGTTTTCAAATTGATTGGAAGAGTAGAGACCCTTGTGGTGTCAGGGTAAGTTGGGAGATCCCCCAAAGTTGTCCATTTCGTATATGTCCATGTTTTCAAAAAATCGACAAAAATTTCATTTATGTTATGATAGAAAAGAAATTTTATATATTTTTATTCTTGTAAATTTTCTACAAAAAAGTACGCCTTACTGTGTAGGTTAACTCTTTAGTTTAAGAAATACGGTCCGAAAATAAATTTTACCTCATTTTAAGACTCGCTTTTTTTAGTTTTTTATACTTGGCAGGCTTAATTTTTCCCCTAGAATTTTTTCTAAAATGGTTTGCCAGATTTCCTATACAAATTTATTAAATAATAATATGAATTCCGTAAAAAGTTGTTTTAATTTCATAAGTTTAAAAAAAATTTAAATTTAAATTTATTTAATTATTATTATTTTTTTTTTCAAAAAGGTGGCAATAATTATATTCAGTGATAAAATTAGTTTTTTGTTTCTGCGATTTTAATATTTTAATGTTTTCAAAAGAAATCTTCAATAAAATGCGAGTAATGTAAATCCCAGGCGTTAGTGCACGGAGACCTATCCAAATTTAGTAAATTTTGGTATTTAAGCCTTTTTTTTTATGTTCTCAAATCGCAAAGCGGGATCGACTTAAAATTATTTTAATTTTTTAGCTCTATATGTATAACACCCAAAAGGTACTTTCTGACGGAGGCCTTTCCCTTACAATAATCGTTTAAATACTTACTGAAACTTGGCCCGCGAAATGTACACATTTTCGCTTTAAGCGCAACAATTGTTCGAGCAACCATTGTCTGCCCATCAAAACGTCATTTTTGCATGCGGAAGCAGAGGCCTCTGAATGGTAAAATATCGAAGTTGACTCTGTCCGACAAAACAAAAATTATTGGTTTGTTTCGACAAATGTTCTGCCCCACTCAAACTCAAAATGCAAAAAAATGTGCGTAATTCTCTGCCGACGTTTGTTCATGTGGCGAGCAAGAAAAAAAGCTAGTATAGACGGTACGTAAATGTCCATAGTAAATGTGTGCAGGCAGCATTCTATATAGATAACGTGCATAGCAGTTTCAACCTGTTTTTTTTTAAATAATTTTTGTGCCAGCTTTTTGAACCGTTAAATTATATTCAAATGAAATTTCACATAGTTTATTACTGAGTTTTCACTATTGGAGGAGCACAAGATTCGTAGGTAATCCTCGGACGCGTGGAAGAAGCTCCAAAATGCCTCACCTCGGATTATATAAATTAGAAATAAAAAAGTGTTTACCACTTCGAGGTCTCCATGCCTCACATGCCAGCCTAGAAACTTCATACTTTTAAAATATTTGAAAATACACAACAGAGATAACGAGTTTAAATTTGTATTGAAATATATATGAAATGTTTAAAAGTTTAAACGTAAATAAAAAAACACGTTGAAACATAAAAAAAATACACAAAGTAGTATTTTGAAAAAGTAATTTTTAAATTTTATATAAGTACGCCTCACACATATACATAAGAGCACAAACCTTGTAACCGTTCAAAATACGTTCAATAGATCATACAGAATAAAGCTTAAAAAACTTGATTCTCTAAAAAATAAATTATAATAAAATTTAGAACCATAAGTTGATTCTACTCCATTAGTGTTAGAATTTGTTGTAATATACTAGTTCTAAGAATATTATTAAAGAATTCTGAAGTGGTTCTGTACATAAACATTTCCAAGGTATTAAAATATTTTTGAGATTTGCAAATTGCATTTGTTTTTAAGTTTTAAATAAAAATTTGGAATTTTGAAAGATATTTTTTCCATTGAATTGTTCAGATATTTAATTTAATAAGTTATTAATTTATTAAAATATTTTTTAATAGAAAAAAAGTCAAAAAAAATTCGTGTAAGAATTTCAAGTCTTGCGGTCAATATAAATAGAAATATTTTTCCTTATTAAAAAAATAATCATTTTATTTACTTTTTATAATATTAACAAGTAATGAAACGATGGTTGCGATTCAAAAAATGTAAATGGAAATAATTTATGGAATTTCTGACATTACTATCAATAAATGACTCAAAATAATTTCTATGAATTATAAATTATACATTCTTCAATTGTTACAGGAACAAATACTGATATATACTTTCTGTATATCACTGTTTAGGAAAATTTTAATAATTCTTTTCAGTATATATGGAACATAAATTTATAATACAAAAAATTTCTTGTAGAAATTGCAAAAAGTTTTAAATTTGGCAATGAAATTCCTGTTAGTAATATATTAGAAATATTGTATTTTAAATTTTTTGAAATTGTTCAAAAACTTTGATATTCATGTTATATTTTTCATAAAACAAAAATTAAAACAAATTAAATACAAAGAAATATGTTAAAATCATAGTTCGGGTTAAATTTATCAAGAATTTCATAAAAGCAAGAATAAGTGGTATATCGGTGACTGCTGTAGAATTTTTTATAACAGTTTTTATCGAAAAATCTTAATACTAAATATTATCGGTCTGAAAGTACTTAAGTAACTTCATTGATGCTTAATTACTTATTTAGATTTCATCAACAAAAATGCGATCAATTCCAAAAAACTTTCCTGAGAAAATTTGATATTATACTTTTTTGGTTATAATCTTTTCCAATCCCGGTATTAGGGAAGCAAATAAAAAGATATTGGACTATTTAAAAATAATAAAATTTTTGGTGTTTTCACTTTGCGATTTAAGAAATTTAGGCGAAAATTCTTGAATTTGGTTTAAAAATATATGATTGTGGACACAGTTTCTGCAACTCATATATTATTAAATTATATAATAAATTGGCTGTAAACTTTTAAAATCCGAAAATATTTTTTTAAAATTCCTTTCTCTACACAATGTTGCAGGACCAAATCACTCGAAAACACATCATTCTTAGCATCGCCTTTTTTTTAAGTTTTTTTAAACTTGGCGGGCTTAATTTATTCACCTAGAATGTGTTGCCAAATTCCTATAAAATTAATAAATACATCAAGCTTTCCATTGGTTAATATCAACTTTCAGTTTTCAGTTAGCCTCAATGAACTATTTTTAGCATCTAATTTATTATTCCATACAATCAGTTATATCCTTTGGCTGATTGAGACTTAAAATAAATATGCTCATTTTTTCACTGGAATATTTTTCACAGTTTATTCTTTATAATTATATCTTGAAATATACTCGACATTTTAATTTGCTATCATCATTTTAAATTACATATATTTTTGTATTTTACTTAAAAGTCTTATAACAACTCATAATATAACTACAGAAGGTATAATCGCTAGAAATTATGTTCTCAGTTTTTACAAAATTTAAACAAAAAATTCAGAACAAAACATCAGAAATAAAAAAAAAGTTTTCTTCAAACTAAAAACATAATTGTATATAAACACAAAAAAATATTTCACATTATTTTTTAATGAAATTATTATCTAAATTTGTATTGGAGTTTAATTATATTATTTTTTAATATAATTAATTTTCTAATTAGTATAAATTTATATTTTAAATAAATTGACAGTTCTTACAAAAAATATAATGAAAAATTAATTTATTTTCTATAAAAATGTAGAAATAAAATAAATTGGACTAGTTTCTAACAATCTGCAGCTCATTATGTCTTTTTTATAATAAAATCAATTATTGTAGTTATTAATATTATCACTTGGATGATTAGAGCAAAATCAATAAAAAAATTTATTAATATTACAAGTATCGTAATTGAAGTCGATTTTTACTTTATTCTGTGAATATTATTTTTAGAAATATTTAAATTTTAATTTAAGTCATTATATACAATTACATTACTGATTCATTATTGAGTGAAATTAACAAAAATTAAATTATTAATCTGTGCAAGAAAATTGCGAAAATTCAAGTGTTAACAAATCTATAAATGTTTCTTTTTATTGTAATTTTTTTTTCTTTTTATTTATTTATTTTTTTTTTTTAATTTTCTGACATAACAAGAAAAACGTTTGACAACTCTTCCAAATGATTTTACCTGAAGTAGTTCTATCATGATAACAACTANNAAGTCAAATTTTTTAAGTGTGTGTGTGTATGAAAACAAAAAAATTAAAAAATAAAATTTTGTAAAAAAAAAAAATGTCTAATATTAATTTTGTTATATTATTGTGTTCGTGAGACATAACCCTTTATTAAAACATAATTCGTGATTTTAAATCAAGTTTATGTTATGAATCATGGAGCAAATATGCATAAAATTTGGTAAAACAATATAAATGCAAAAACATACAATTAAATTTTTTCTTCATTTTCTTTTCTCTACAATATTTATTTTGACAGTCACAAATACTCAAAGTTGGGTTGTTGTATTTGTTGCCCTAATGCCTTAACCTTGTATATGAGCCTTGAAACTGAATTGAAAATTTCACAGTATACATAGGTTTTACAATTTAGAATACTATTCGAGGAAAAGTAAACATTTGATTAAAAAAATTCCATTTCATATAATTTAAAAAGATTTTATTTAATACAGCAAAATAATAAAAATTTCGTACTTGAAAAAGAAAAAACAATAATAACGGTATTTTTTAAATTCTCTTTTAAAATTTAACAGCCTATTAGTTCAGTTAAAAAGAAAATAACTGTAAAAAAGTTATCGATAACACATATGGTATAACAATTCTGAGTTTTGATTTTTATTTGCGCTGTGAGTGAAACTTGTAGTAAGATATCTGCGCCGACCTGCTTTAAGGCGGCTGAGTCGAGCCGCCGGTGGTTTTTTAAGAGCAGCTGCCAGCTGGAATAACTTTAGAAATGCAAACATTTATGCAATAAATTTGTTAGGAAATACTTATAAATTATGTTCAAACAAGCGGTCTTCGGATGCCCTTATATCTAAGGTTACACATTTCGGCCGTCCAATTGCAGATTTTGAGCCGCCGCCGACGCTACAGTCGTTCGGCGCAGGTCTATGCTTGTAGTCTTGATTTATTAGAAAGTAATTTTTTCTAAGATTCAACAAGTGATTAGAACATTAAACATCTATTAATCATCAAATATGGTGCTTGATTTAAATAAGAAAACTTACTTTCTTATCACTGGGGCTTCCCGTGGCATTGGTAAGACTATGGCCATTGAAGTGTCAAAATTATTGAAAGCTGGTTCTGTAATTGTTTTGATTGCCCGCAATGAGGATGGTTTGAAAAAAACTAAAGCCTGTATAGAATCTAATCGCACTGATGTTAAAGTTCTAATCTATTCCGTTGATTTGTCAGTGGCCAAGGCCGAACAATTTCAAAAGTTATTGACTGATTCTTTGTTAAATTCTAAGGAGAAAATTGCCAATTTCGAAAGAGCTTTTATCATACACAATGCTGGCACTGTAGGTGATGTATCCAAGAAAGCTATAGATGTATCGGATACTAGTGTTTGGACTCAATACTATCACACAAATGTTTTCTCTACTATTTCTCTTAATGTTGAATTTTTCAAGGTCTTTGCTTTTGTACCCAAATTGGTAGTGAACATTAGTTCAAAATGTGGCATTGAACCGTTTGCCTCAATGAGTTTCTATTGTTCGGGTAAGGCAGCACGTGATATGTATTTTGGTGTTTTAGCTGCCGAAGAAAAGGATAACGATACTGTGGTATTGAATTATGCCCCGGGAGCTATTGATACCGATATGACGGTTTATGTACAAGATGCTACGATAAGCAAAGAATTACATGATGTGTTTAAGAGTCAACGTGATACAAAAACCATGTTAACAACTGAGAAAACTACGGCCAAGTTTTTGAATATTTTGAAAGAGCAAAAATTCAAATCGGGAGCCCATGTTGATTATTGGGATTAGAGTGGATGTGGATTAAAATGTTATATTGAAAAATTAAATGCTCAAATAATTACTCTCAAAATGTGCTATCATTCCTTAAAGATTCTTACCCAACATTTATGTATAATTTTGGTGCTATAAGTGTTTATTTAATCTCAGGCAGCTGTTAAAATGTGTATATATTCATATAATTATAATAAAGTTTGGTGCTGGCTACAATTTAAAGACACTATATGAAATAATTGGAAGATAGTAGAAATACGGTGAAATTAAAGGTAATTAATTCAACCTTTTCTTATTCACTGCATGTATTGATATTTGTTCTCAATAATATTCACCAAAATATTTTTGTAATCATTAGATCATTTACTAGAAATATTTTACAGTAATCGAGTAGAAAAATATTGATATTGAGAACAAATTATGTAAATTTTTATTGAAAAGAAAATAAATCACTGTCTCAAATAACTATATTTATGTAATTAGCTGGACTAAATTTGCAATCAAAATTTAAACAATTTTTAAATTAAGAAAGAGCAGCTAGTTTCAAAATAATTACAATAAAATGTCCCTTAATTAAACACAAGCCATATGATTAAAAACTAAAAGAAATCCGCAGCTTTTAATCTTTTCGTAGGAATTTGCAACAGATCATCTGTTAAGGTACCCGATTTTACGTTTTGCATTAAATTAGGAGTTTTTGGTTTAACAACCGGTGATGTGCCTGGTATAATTTTCTTTGTGGTTGAAGAATTAGGCCTAGGGGGAACAGATTTCGTTTTGCCCTTTATTAAAGCCGGTGTACGTATAGGTGAGGGTGTCATCAAGGAAGGTGTACTGCGCAAACCCAATTTGGAGGTAGCTAAATTTCTAGCAGCCGGTGACATGGAGGCTAATCTTTCCATATTTGAACGTATAAAAGGTGAAGAAATATTACGGCGGGCGGTATCCATAGCTTTTTGTTTTTGGGCTCTTATTTTTTCACCAACTTTTTCGGCTAAAGCTAAGGCTATTGTTTCACGACGAGAAGATTCATTTATTTTAAATGAAGGTCCTGTATTAGAACGCACTGGTGTATCGGAACCATCTAAACGAAATGGTGTTCCCTCAATTTCACCCCAAGTCATAAGTGGTGAAAAAGCCTCGCCAGGTCTTGGTGAGGGTGTTTTAACCAAATCGAAACGTTTTAACTGAGAAGCTAAATTAGTTTGACTTAAACTAGTACCATCTGCATCTACTCGTTCGCCCAAAGTAGCTATGGCTTCTGCACTTTGTTCGCCTGTCTTTTTTCTTTGTACACCTTCAAAAGGATTGACATGCAAACGTGTGGCATTATGCTGTATCACCTGTTTACGATTGGCCATATCTATTTTTTCAGCCTCCGTCAACTCTACACCTTCTGGTGTATACATAATAGAATTTTTATTTTGATAAGTCCAAGTTTCAATCTTACGCATAGGATCCGGTTCATCAAACTGTTGCTCTATAGAAGGTAATGTTAAAGCTCTTTGCAGCTTTTCGGCTGATAAAGCTTCCTCGTTGTAAAGAACTGAAAATTTTTGTCTTAATTTTTCATCGGCTGTGTCAATGATTTTCTGAAAACTATCATTATCTTCACTGGTATAGGACTGGAGAAAAGAATCCAAAGAATGTTTATCACTAACTGATTTTGTACTACTTTTCGTTGAAGTGGTGGTCGAGGCTACCGATTGGGCGCCCGAAGAACGACAGGTTTCAGATGGTTCATTGTTTCTGGGAGTTCTTTCGCCAAAACTGGAAGGTGTTTCAAAGGTATCGGGAGTCATGCCTTAAAATATAAATAAAAATATTTTATTAGTTAATATTGTTATAAAGATTAGAAAAAAAACTTACTTCTATTTCTTTCTGTTGGCCTTCTGCCACTATATTTAGCTCTTATGGATTCCATGCGTGCATAATCCTTTTGTTCCATGGCATCTAAATAATCATTTTGTGCTTTTAATTTTTCTAAATCTGGAAAGAAATCCCTTTGTATAATCTTGGAGATTTCTTCAATATATTTCTCTTCTGTGAGGATTTTTGGTTTCGTTTTCTTTTTAACTACCCCCAGCGTATTAGGTTTCTTGAAAGTTTCCATGGCATGATTACGGGTTTTGAAATTTACTAATGCCCCGGAACCCGGTGTAGAGGGAGGTGGAGTTTCACTTGCTTCAGACATTGATTATATTAAAATTAACTTAATCTTTTTTTAGAATTTTAATATATATATATCTTTTTTTTTTTTTTCGTGAAAAATTGTTTTTAGGAAAATTTTATTAATACGTTTTATGAAAACAAAACAATTTCATCATCATATGGTTTTGACGTTTGTTTAGTATTTGTAAAAAAGTGATGCCAAGTTCAATATTTAAAGAATGGCAATACCTTTAGAGATAATATTAAATCGATAACTATTGAAAAATCGTTACAGTAATATTTTTGAAAATAATGAGCATTTAATTATTAATATATACTACAAATCAAATATATAAATGTTAAAAGTCATACAACCGTATTCACAAAAATATTATGTATGTTTGATAAAGGTTTACTAACTTTTGTTATGTAAATTTCCTTTAGTAAACCTTTATCGGGCATACATTAATTTTTTTTGTATGCGGCTGATAGAATACAACTAGAAGTTTATGTGGCAAGCACTTCATACTAAATTAAAAAAATTCTAATTTGTTTTAACACAAAATAAAAAAAATGTTACATGCATTTGTCAATTAGATTTTTGGCAATTAAATTAGGTTTATTTTCCCTCACATAAATATTTAGTTCTATCATCAAAAATTTTTGGAAAAATTGTATTTGTAAAAATCTATAGAATTATTTTTTCTTCGAATTTTTTAAAAATACTACTTTTAAAAAAAGTCCCACTAATTTTCCAAAAAAAGGACACTTTTAATGAAAATTGAAAAAAAGAGATAGTTAAAAACTATTGTAAATTTTGTTACATCTCACTACATAAACATTGAGAGAAACTAAAAGTTCTTACAAAAAATCGCAAATATAAAAATTTTTGGTTATTATTTTTTTTTTTTATAAAATTGGGTGATTTTCCGCCTTTATATATCTCATGTTTACAAAGGCATGATAAGGTAATATAATACATTTTTCAATAAAAAAAGTCGAAAGTTTTGCGAATATTCAAAAAAAAATATTTATTTAAAAAAGTTAAAATTTTCAATAAGTTTAAAAAAATAAAGTAAAATAATTTTTAAATATTTTTAAATTATTTGTACGGATTAAAAATATATCAAGTATTGAAAAAATAAATAAATCAAATTGTCGAAAGAGCAAAATTTTCAAAACAAAAAGTAAATAGTTTAAAAATACTTAATTTTAAAAAGTACCATTTTTTAAGTTACCAATGTTTTAAAGAGAAAAATTTGGATATTAAAAATATTATTTAATTTCGTGGTTACTGTAAATATAAAAAAAAACTATTTTCAAACCAATTTAGGAATTTAATAAAATATCACACATTTTTCTTTAGTTCCTTCGTCTTTTATACTTGTTCTACTCTTCAATTAACACTTTCTAGTCATTAAGGCAAAACAATAGTTTGTTCCAAACATAATGTGTGATGAACAACATATCCAACCAATGAACCATTCCCAAACGACCGATCGACCATTAAAACACATCTTGTCAATGTGTTTTTATATTAAAAGCCCAAGAAGAAAAAAGAGGAGAGAAAAAGTATTTAAATATTTAATAAAAACACAAGCAGACAATTTTGAATCTTGATTCATTGGAAATTATACGCATAATTACATTTGGAATACGAAAGTAATTTTTCTTTAAAAATAATGAAATTAAAATGGAAATAAAAATAAAACAAAATTAAAAAAAATAAAACAAACAGCTATAATTTTTACTATATTGCGTTTGATATACAGTAGTAGGAAGAAGTATTATTTTGTGGTATTTTATATGGTATATAAATAATTTACAGTGAGGAATAAAATTAAATAAAAAAAGATTCATGAGCACCATTAAACAACTTAAAAATCGCATGAAATATACGAGGTACGATTTCTTGAATTAGAGAAGGTACAAAAGCTTATTTAGACACTGTAGCATATGAATATGAACTTTACTTCGAGTCTACATTAGAGAAAATTGTATTAAGGCAAACATCAAATTTTTGTTTGAGTTGCAGATAATTCTTTATCTCTGTCAATTATAGAGGAAAATGTGTATCTTAATGAACCATGTAAAAAGTACCAACTATAATTAAGATGGCGCCTTTTACCAAGCATTATCAAGACAAAGTTGTCAGAGTTCGAGCGCTGATAATTTTCTTTTACATACCGTCTACACAGATAATATGTGAGATAATACTAACTAAGAATGTTAAATTCGAGAGTAACCATTTTGTTTATATTATATTTTTAGTACAATTTTAATGAAATTATTGTTTTAAATGAAGAATAAATTTTAATTTAATAAAATTTAATAATTTTACGAAAAAAAAAAAAAAAACATTGTCTTTAAATACTTTTTAAAATGCACACGCACAAACAAACTTTTGCATATTTGTATTTTATCCCTGCCAGCAATTGGGTGATAGTTTTATCCACTATAAGAAAAATGACTCCTTTTAGTGCTCTTAAGATGTTACTTTTTGGATAGTAAGCAAATTTACAAAAACAAATTACATTAATTGCGATTTTTAATCTATTTATTACACATTTTTCACTTAAAAGTTAGTTTCTGGATATTTATAATGTTACAAAAAACTATCTGCCTTTAGAGCTTTCAATATGATATTTTCTGGATAATTTAGATTTTTCGAAAAATGTATAGAAAACTTTGGTATTTAGTTGACGTCTTACTTTCAAAGACATATGTACGAAGTTTAAAATTAAAGCTGAATATAAAATTAACAAAAATTCAAAGAATGTTTCTTAAAATGGAAATAAATTTAAATTATTTTTTAAAAATAGATTGAAGCTACATTTTTCCTCCTTAATGAAACTATTCGATGTCCAAAAAATACCCTAAATAGTGTCACCCAAAAAGCATTCAAAGTATTCAAATTCGTCACTAAAAATGGCTCTAATTCGACACCCAAATAAAGTACTTAATAGTGTAATAAGTATAAGAACTGCTGCGCACTTGTTCGGGAAGAAGTGACACTTCTTGGATAGGAAAATGATATCATATTCTGCTATATCTAACAACTTGAGGTTACTCTTTAGTTAAATTTTGGATAGAAAATGTTGGCAGGGATTTAGCTTATTACATAATAGAAAACTTTCGTTTAAAGGTGTATTAAGTTTTCTTAAGACCCTAGGGGGAGGAATTTAACTAGCTGTGGTCTGGAATACTCAATACGAATTTCATATAAAGAAAACTAATCAGTACAGAAAAAATATATTTTATTTTGCCTACGTAAGCTCTTATGAAATAGTATTGATATTTAATCATCGTATAAAAGTTAATTACAGCTTAATAGAAAAAAAAACTTTGTATTTTTCAGATAGCCTAAATGCTTTGGATATTGATGATAAGTCACCACCCAACTCTGAAATCGTTAATTCTCTGGCTGGTGTTAGTAATCAGACATTTGTTGAGGGCTTTACCGATGGCATAGAAGGCATATGGTATGATGTTAACTCATTGGGAGCTATTTTGGTTTTGTCCACATTGATTGGATGCTTTTTAATACATCATGTGGATTTAAGACAGAGATTAATGGGTGCACGCATGCGTATTGCTTGCTGTTCGTTAATATATCGTAAGGTGGGTTTGTAAAGATTTCAATAAAAAAAATTAGAATCCCTTTGTGATCTAATATACATGATTTAAGTTCTCATCTCTCTATGCAATGTTAAAATTACACTAAAAGAAAAAAACTTCTTACCTTTTAGACAATCAGCCTATCTATGAAAGCTGCTGGTCAGACTCCGGCTGGTTATCTAATAAATCTTTTGTCCAACGATGTCAATCGTTTAGATTATGGTTTCATTTTTGTCCATTGGATTTGGATAATGCCTCTACAGGCCGTATTAATTTGTTATCTAATATGGACTAAAATTGGTTTGGCTGCTGTGGTGGGTGTTGTTGGTTTACTGTTGAAAACTATACCGGTTCAGACGGGACTTAGTAAGTTGGCCTCAAAGTTGCGCATGAAAATTGCTGAACGTACCGATGCTAGAGTTGGTATTATGAGTGAATTGGTACAGGGTATACAGGTTATTAAAATGTATGCTTGGGAGAAACCGTTTCAGTATGTGGTCAAAGAGGCTCGTCGTAAGGAAATCAAACAGATTCGTTATGCTTCCTATTTGCGTGGTTTCTATTTAAGTACCATGGTTTTTACCGAACGTTCTACGCTGTATATTACAATAGCTGCTGCTGTTCTTATGGGAAACGTGATCTCTGCAGATATAGTGTTTTCCATGGCTGGTTATTATAACATTTTACAATTAGTGGCAGCCATTTGGTATCCATTGGCGGTGTCGTTTGGTGCAGAAGCATTAGTTTCGCTTAAGCGTATACAAACTTATTTGCTTAAAGAGGGCTGTGATGAAAAGCCCGTAGGAGTGATATATAAGAGTATTAATGAGGGTGATAAGGAAGCTGTGGTACTTAAACAGGTAGGCGCAAATTGGGATGCTACGAAGCCAAATAAAACTTTAGAAGATATTAATTTAGTTATTCCCAAAGGACAATTGTGTGCGGTTATAGGACCAGTAGGAGCTGGAAAGGTATTTATAAAATTTACAAGTACAACTAAAATTGATATACTTAACGATTACTTCCTTAGAGCTCTATAATACAACTTATTTTAGGAGAACTTCCCATAACAGATGGTGAAGTTGTGGTGCAAGGTGACTTATCTTTTGCTGCTCAGGAACCCTGGCTTTTTACGGGTACTGTACGCAATAATATTTTATTTGGCGAATCATTTGAACGCAAACGTTATAGAGATATTACCAAATGTTGTGCCTTAACAACGGATTTTGAGCAATTGCACAATGGCGATAAAACCATTGTAGGCGAACGGGGTGCATCTTTGTCGGGTGGCCAAAGAGCTCGCATAAGTTTAGCTCGTGCTATTTATAAGCCTGCCTCTGTTTACCTATTAGATGATCCTTTGAGTGCTGTAGATGCTCATGTAGGCCGTCATTTATTCGATGAAGTTATTGGTCCCAAAGGACGTTTGGCCAGTGAAAAGGCTACTCGTATTTTGGTAACTCATCAAGTTCATTTTCTCACCGAGGCCGATTGGATTGTTATAATGGAAAATGGTAAAATTTCTAGACAGGGTACTTACAATGATTTAATTTCTAGTGAATTGGATTTTGCCAAACTACTGGAACGTCCACAATTAAAGAAAGGTGATAGTAGTTCTCCATCGGAAAATGCAATTGTATATGAAGAAGATGATGATATACCGTTCATGGATGGGCAATATGATGCTGGTTATCAACCCATTCGGCGCTCTAGTACTAGTGGTTCATTTTCAAGGAAATCAGTGAGTTTCATTCATCTCAGAATCAAGCGAATTTTCAGTTTTTTTTGTTTGTTTTTTATTTATAGGAAAGTTTAGAACGTGACGTTGTCAATAGTAAAGAACAGGCTGAAGAACAAGCTGAGGGTGGTGTTAGTGGCCGTGTTTGGAAGGAATATTTCAGTGCTGGCAGTAGTCTTATGGGTTTTAGTTTTATGGTTTTTGTTATGTTGATGTCTCAGTTGGTATGCAGTGGTTCAGATTATTTCGTTAACATATGGACTCAACAAGAATATTTGCGTTCCAATAATCAGACAACTATTTTGACAACTTATGAATGTCTTTATATCTATGGAGCTTTAATTATTGGTGTAGTAATTGTAAGTTTGGAAAATGATTTTGAAAAACGAATATATTATAAGTAATTTCCTTTCAGATGACTACTTTCCGTGGCTTTTTGTTCTTCAAAATTTGCATGCATGCCTCGAAGGTTTTGCACGATCGCATGTTCTGCTCTATACTCAATGCCTCCATGCGTTTCTTTGATCAAAATCCTTCGGGTCGTATATTAAATCGTTTTTCAAAAGATATGGGTGCCATAGATGAATTTTTGCCTAAAGCTATGATGGATTTTATACAAATAGCTTTGGTTATGTTTGGTATTTTAATTGTGATATGTATAGTAAATCCTATATTAATGTTGGCCATAGTGGTGGTGGCCATTATTGATATGTTGATATTGAAAGTGTACTTAAGACCTTCGCAAGATCTTAAACGTTTAGAGGGGATATGTAAGTGGTTTAATTAAATTTTATAAAAACAAGTTTTAATTTTTTTTTGTTATGGAATTTTTAGGTCGCAGTCCAGTTTTTTCTCATTTGTCCGCCACTCTATCGGGCATAGCCACCATTAGATCTCGTAATTTACAAGATACTGTAGCCAAAGAATTTGATAATTTACAAGATGTTCACAGCAGTGTTTGGCAATTGACCATGGCTTCAAATACCGCCTTGGGTTTATGGTTGGATTGTGTTAGCTGTTGTTTTCTAACAGCGGTTACATTTAGTTTTATACTCTTAAATGGACGTAAGCGATTTAAAAATGTATTTATTTTGAGAAATATTCTATACGAATTTGTGTTACAGAAACATATAGCGGTAATATGGGTTTGGCTATATCTCAGGCCATGATTCTAACAGGTATGGTCCAGTATGGTGTACGTCAAGTAGCCGAATCTCTACAACAAATGACCAGTGTGGAACGTGTTTTGCAATATACCGATCTCGAACAGGAAAACAGTGTTACAAAACTACCACCTTCTAACTGGCCTACCCATGGTCTTATCGAATTTCGTCATATGTATTGTCGTTATGATCCAAATGGTGAACCTGTTTTAAAAGACTTAAATATTGTTATACAACCTTCTTGGAAAGTGGGCATTGTGGGTCGTACGGGTGCAGGAAAATCTTCATTAATTGGGGTATTATTCCGTTTGGCCTATATTGAAGGTGGTGTTATTATAGACGGCATAGATACTGGTCATATTACTTTAGAATCTTTACGTTCGAAAATTTCAATTATACCCCAAGATCCCGTATTGTTTTCGGCCACAATACGTTATAATTTAGATCCATTTGAAAAATATTCTGATGCTGATATTTGGAAAGCTTTAGAAGATGTAAGTAGATTTGGGATTTTAATATGGGACCAATAATTTATTTATTTCTTTGTTTTTTTTTTTTCAGGTTGAATTAAAAAGTGCTATACCGGGTTTGGATTTCTTGGTAACTGAACGTGGCAGTAATTTTAGTGTTGGCCAACGTCAGTTAATCTGTTTGGCCAGAGCAGTTTTGCGCAATAATAAAATTTTAGTTTTAGACGAAGCTACTGCCAATGTGGATCCTCAGTGAGTATTAATTGTAGAAAAAATGGTATTCCTTTTTTTAATTTTTTTAATTGTAAAGTCGAAATCGACATTTTGATTTGAAAATTGTCGATAAATCGACTTTCTTGATGACAAAAGTCGAAAAGTTGAAAAGTTGAAAAAAATCGAAAAGTCGAAAATAGTCGGAAATATTCGAAAAAATCGAAAAGTCGGAAAAAGTCAAAAATAGTCGGAAAAAATCGAAAAGTCGGAAAAAGTCAAAAATAGTCGGAAAAAGTCGAAAATAGTTGGAAAAAATCGAAAGTCGAACAAAGTCAAAAATAGTTGAAAATAGTCGGAAAAATTTGATAAGTCGAAAATAGTTGGAAAAAATCGAAAAGTCGAACAAAGTCAAAAATAGAAAATAGTCGGAAAAAGTCATAAATCATAAAAAGTCGAAAATAGTCGATTATTCCAAAATTAAAAAAAGTCGAAAAATCGACTATTTAAGAATTGAAAAAGTCGAAAAGTCGAAAAATCGACTATTTGAAAATTAAAAAAAGTCGAAAAACCGGAAAGTCGACTTTTTGTTCAAACTATAAAACCCTAGTAATAGAGTGACCCATTCGTAGGCGTGAAAAAGCTTTTATTTTATTATTATGTTGCGAATGTCAAGTCTTTCAGTTAATGGGTCTTTAATTAATGGAGAGAAAAATGCTTTTTTAGCTGCTGAGTCTGCAAATGAGTTACTTTGTATCCCTGAGTGTCCTGGTATCTAAAATATTTTTATTTTATTTTTGTAACTAATTAATAGGTCACGTATTTTGTTAACAGATCTCCAGTTGTTGTTTCCCACATTTTTTATTGTCGTTAATAAGGATAGGCTGTCAGAGAAGATAATAGAGTTTTTCTGAGCTTTAGTAGCTATAAAGATAGATTGCAAAATACCCGCTGCTTTCGCAGTAAAAATTGAACAGTGTTCTACTAGGATTTTCGTTGATAACTATTGCGTAGGATACATTGTCTTTATCTTTTGGCGCATCAATAAAGAGGTACTACCAGTCAGAATTTGAGTAAGGTGCTATTTTTTGGTAATATAATTGTTTATACATTTCATTTGAGGTATTTTGTTAGGGTTGTATCGCAAGAGTTTGTAGGACATTAGGGTTGTATCGCAAGAGTTTGTATTAAATGTCCACACAGGATGTTTTGTACTGCATNNTTTGTAATTAATGATGTTATTAGTTAAGCATTTATATATTGCTGATTGAATTCTCGGAGTTTTTTTTTTTTTGGATGAAAGGATTTTAGTAATATCGTCGTCTATGATGAAGTTATGGTATGATAGTAGCTTAGGCAGTAGACTGTTAATTGATTCAGACATTTTTTGTTCGATGGATGGAAGTCCAAATTCTATTAAAAGTATTTGAATTGGTATTGTTCGGTATGCATATGTGCTGGCTCTGAGATTGGATTTTGCGACATTACCATAAAGAAAAATACCGTATTCTATTTTACTTTTCTGTATTTATGTGTACGTAAGTTCTAGTTGATAGATATCTAATTAAGTTTAGTTTTATTAACAAGAGATTTTTTGAGTTTTAAAATGTGATTTTTCCAGCGGTAGCCTTTTTCAAAACAGACTCCTAGTGTTTTCTGTTCAGTTACTATAGGTATTGTTATGTTATTAATTATATGGTTTTTGACTACATATACGTAGTATGGACGATTTATCTAATGAAATTTTTGCCCCTGATATTTTCAATTCGTCTTTTTTAAATTTCCAATGTTATTAAATTTTCTTTATTAAACATTTTGCTTTTTTAAATAAAACGTATCAAATCTAATTAAATGTGTTTTTTCTTTACAGAACTGATGCCCTTATACAACGTGCTATACGTGTTAAATTTAAACATTGTACTGTACTTACGGTAGCCCATCGTTTGCAAACTGTTATGGATTCCGATCGTATATTGGTTATGGATGCTGGTTGTGCTAGAGAATTTGATGTGCCTCATATATTATTAAAAAATCCCAGTGGAGCTTTAAGGCAAATGGTTGAAGCTACAGGTAGTGAAGCCGAAACTCTTAAAAAGATGGCCAGTAATGCTTACAGTGTTAGTAGTAATAATTAACAAAAAATAAAATAATAATAATTAAGTACTAAAGTACTTACGCCAATATTCACAAAAAATAATGTATACTTCATAAAGGTTTACTAACTTTTTCTTATGAAAATTTACATACAAAAAGTTAGTAAGCCTTTGTCAAACATACATTATTTTATATGTGAATACGGCTGTTAATTTTTAAAATAAATATTTTCTGTTTTAAATTATGTCTTTTATAAGAAGCATTTATACTCCAAAGAACATTAAAAAAGAAGAGCTTCGAAAAGATATTTGGCGAATTTATAAAATATAAAAAATAGTATTTGTACTTAGCTAAAATATTATATATTGTGTGTCCATTTAACAAAAAAATAGTTCAAAGAAATTAAAACATGTACTTTTACAAGCATCAAACAAAGATTTTTTATATATATTTATAAGAAGTATATTTTTTATAACATCATTATCAATCAAATACTAATAATATTTTCAACAATTTAATTTTAATAATTCTAATTAATCTATAATTATTTTCTAATAGTTATTTTGTGTTTCTCAAATAAGTTCAAAATCTAAGGGAATGTATAATTTTAAGTAATAAGATTATTATTGTATTGTAAACAAAGAAAATGATAATAATAAAAAAAAACTCATGCAATCATTTACGATGATTGATCATCGATCAGTTTTATGAACAAAAAAAATAACAACAAATAAATATTTTAGAAACACATTGAAACTTTTGTTTAAAACTTAGTTGATTTAAAAGATTAATAAACTTAGAAATATAGATAGATATTATAAATAAATTAAATATAAATATACAACAATTGATAATTGTGTTAGAGCGTGGATGAAGTCAATGTATTGTAAGTTTTTGAAAATTATATTTAATGTTATAATAATATTAGGATATACATATATTGGAGATTATGAAATATATGGAAAGTGGAAAAGCTTTTGCTAGCAGATAATAACAGATAACAGATGTATTAAAAAATGACTTTTATTATAATTAATATTATTAAAAATATAGGTGAAATGCAAGTGCTAATCATTTGATGACAATTAGAAAAATAACATTTTTTAAAATAAATTCTTAATTTATTTTAGAAAAAATATCGCTAATGTGGATTTTCTCAATATATTTTGCCTTTAAATGGGATTTATTTTATGTTTCTGAATTTTAGAAAGTAATTAAGAATCTACTTTCACATTTTTTCTTAATTTCAACGTTTTGGATAAACAATAAATATTTTGTAAAATTTGTGATTTTTGGTGAAATTTCGATTTTTTAATACGAATTTTTGCTAAAATATCAAATTTTTAGTGGAATTTAGTTTTTGATGAAACTGGGGATTTGTTTGTGATATTTCGAATTGTATTTCGGATTTGGATTTAAAGGTGAAAATTTAAGTTTTTGGTGTAATTTTAAACCTTAAATTTTTAGTGAAATTTTGACTTTTTTGGTGTAATATCAAATTTTTAGAGCCAAATGATAGCCAGCCATTTTTCTTCTTGCAATTCTGAGTTTATAGGAGAGAAGGGAGAGGAGCCTACAAAGTCAGAATTGCGGCAAGAAATATTGATGTGTGTGAACCCCGACTTAAAATGTCGAGTTCTTAGTGAAATTTTGATTTGTCGATGAAATTTTGAATTCATGCGAAATTTCAGTTTTTTTTTTTTGTGAAACTATCTAAAATTTTTCATAATTGGTGTTTGTAATGTGCAGTATATTCACCCCTATTTAATTGTTTTTCAATTCGAAAAGAACATCTGACCAATTTACACAATTATTTTTTTTTTTCAGAATAGAATACAAAGCTATACAAAGGCAATATTTTAGTCAGAGAAAAAAAGAGTAAACGCAACTGGAAAATATCCAAATGTTGGGGTTCACACACAGTAATTTTTCTTGCCGCAATTCTGACTTTGAGGACGAGAGAGGTAAATAGAATGTAAAAGTTTAGTATTTTCTCATCCTCTCTCTCTCTCCTATAAACTCTGAATTGCTGCAAGAAAAATTGTTGTGTATGAATCCGTACTATTATTAATTAATCCAAAAAATAGATCCTACAATATCTTTTTACACTTTATTTTTTTGTGATTTTTAAAAGTCAGCAAAAATTGTTAAAATGCTACATTATTTAAGAAAGTTTGTAGTTTTTTTCTTATAAAGACGAGTTACCTGTTCGGTTGGTTTCCTACCCGTCGGTTTAAAAGAAAAAGTATTCTTATTATTACTTCGCAATTCGATTTGAAAATTAAAATATATTTCGAGCCAGTAAGTATTCGAAAAGCTTTTGCTTTTTCGAAAACAATACCATCATTCCCAAATGGAATTTTACTCTTTATTATGTAATGCGCTTTAGTTATGGATTCTAAACAAAACATTTGATAATGTTTCTAAAGTATGCCATTAAATCCCTCAAATAGAGGAGATCATCTTTTGTATCTTTCCTCCAAAAACCTGCTTAAATAACCTTATAAATAAATTAAATTAAATAACAAACTCGCCTGTCATTGTTATTCAGAACTATGATCAGCATTAGCGCCATCACTGGTAAAGAAACGTACTGAACGATCCTGATAATGTACTGAAGATAAACGACTTTCACCTGAAAACAATTGGCTAGAAGTATTCGAACGTGTGCTGACAGTGGAATGTGTTTGTGTTGAGTGCATGGGTACTGGCGTGGAAGTTTTTTGTCGATCCAAAGTTAAGGCACCCGATTTACTAGCAGCACCTGGGGTGCGAGGCGTAAGAGAACCAATTAATGAATGTATAAAATGACTACGTAATGAATCATCACTGCTTGTATTGCTGGTTGTGCCGGACATATTTGCATGTTTTAAAAGTTCACGAGTTAGAAAATCACGTAAATTCAATGCCTGACCTGATCCTTTAGCACTGTCATCTAATGAGGCGGCCTTTGAATAAAACAAAAGTACAAAGGAAAAAATAAATATTAAACATTTTAAAAACAATAAAACTCACTTTTAAAGCTGAATTAGCTAAAGCAGAAGCATTTGCCGACGTAGTCGTACTACTTAGAATTTTAATTTCTTTTGATTTATTTCTGACTTCACCCGGCCATTGTTGCACCATTCTTCTTAAATCACTATCTAATAAATCGCTAGTATTACCTGATGACGACAATTTATCTACACCACTTTCTCCGGCTATAATCTCCTGATAAAAGGCGGCATCTCTATGAGCTGTTGAAGAAAATATCTGTTGATTTTTCTTTTCAGTGTAACGAAATGAATTTTTTAGTATTTTTCTTCTTTTAAGTTCGGCTTCAATGTCTAGAGAAGCTGTGTCATTGTCGGTATTGGTACGTGTTTGTTCGTCTGTAATATTTTCCAGACTTTCCGTGTCCAATAACTGTTGCTCATCTGGAGATGATTTTGAGGCATTGCGTTTCATGTAGTCACGTACAGCAGGGAAATTACGTGGTGATATACCACTTATGCGCAATTGTGCTAAAGACTCTTCCATGGTTTCACCAATATTATCACCTTCGGCTAAATGTTGAATGTAGGCGTTGATGGAAGGAAATTCTGCATATCGCGGGGGATCTGATTAAAAATTTATACAATTTTTTATTTAACAAATATATACAAGTTTTTTTCTCATGTCATATAGTGTTGTAAAACCCCCAAGATATAAAAAAAAACTGCTTTTGATAACAATTCTACTTTTTAAATCCTTAAAATTTTTCAAATGTTATATACTCACCTTCTGGCGATCTATGTTGTTGCAGACATTCCAAAAATGTTGTAAATTCCTGTTGTAATTGTACACTTTGTTCCGGATCCAGTTGTGTTATATCCAAATCCAATTGTTTAATATATTGTTCAAATGTAGGAAATTTCACAGGTCTTTGTAGTACAGTATCTGAAGCATTTTCACGTTCTTCTGTTGATTGACCAGCAGCCGTATTTATACGTGATGTGGCCGGAGTATCAACCTCCAAAATAGTTGACAACTCATGAGCTAATTCATCTTCCGGCAATTGAGGACTAAAACGTTTGAGTGTTGGTGGTGGCTTCATTTTACGTACTGGTGGAGGAGGCATCATATTACTTTCAGAAGAAGTTTGTGATATGGGTTCTGGATCGTTGCGATTTTCTTGGGCAGTGTGGGGTCTTGATTCAGCAATGCCACTATCACGGCTGGCAGTAATTTGTTTATTTTTATCGTTAGAGGATAATTTAGGCATTTCATGCAAAGTATCCGAACTGTGCGTTTGTTTATTTTGTGTGGTCTCCTCTGAACTAGAACTAACACGAGTTACATCATCTTGCTCATTGCGTGTGCTAGATTTGCCTTCTGGCAATTCAAGGTATTCGGTAGATTGTCTACCATTGTCGCTAACTGAACTTAAAGTCACCTCCAATAAACGTTGTTTTTCTTCGCGTACACGATTGATTAGTTCAGTTAGTTCTGCTATGCGATGAGTACAATTTTCGGTTAGTTTAGCATAACGTGCAATTTGTGAATCAGATTCAGCCTTACTGGAATCTGCTGAAAGTTTGGTATCAATGGCCTTGTCTACCTTTTCAATGGGACGTTTATTGATTTTTAAAGACTTTACCGATTCCCTATCATCCGTTGAGTAGTGGGAAGAAATACTTTTACCCAAATCTCTAAGTAAATTTTCTGTGGATAATTGGCGTTCAGTTTGTTTGCTTGTAATCGGTAGATTTTTAGTTGAGGGTTGGACATTATTTTCATTTGAAGACTTTTTCTCAGAACGTGGCTTGGCTTTCGTAGGTAATTTATCTTCAACTTTACTTTCTTTAGCTGATTTATCAGTTTGAGCTTTTTGTTTAACTTCTGCTTCTTTATATTGAGTTTTCTTATTTTGAGTCTTCAATCTTTTACGCCATATATCTTCAAATTTTCGCATACTATTCTCCAAAGATACATTGTTTTGCGATCTTATAGATTGTTCTAGATCTCTGATAAAACTTCTATTTTCTTCCATAAAATTGTGTATAGAATGAAGGTGCTCTTCAGAAATTAATGTATCGGAATTAGCAACATTTTCTGTTGTATTTATAATGCTTGAACCGGGTGTGTCAATCTCTGAGGAGCTTACACCCAACTTTTCTACCGCATTACGTGACATGCCCAATAAACGTTGTACATATTGTGCTAATAAAGGATTTATACGGGGAGGAGGATTAGATCTGACCGTATTATCCAATGGTTCTAAAGATGAATCTGATTCAGGTTGATTATCTTGCGTATTATTTTCTTGTGGTTTTTTACAAGATTTTTTGTTCTCAGATGTTGGCTGTTGTCTTTCTTTAGTTATACGTTCGGCTAAATCATCAATTTTGTTTGGTAATTCTGCTGGCAAACTCATATATGAAGTTGAATTAGAATCATAGGAATTTTGTCTTTTTAAAACACCTAGACCTTCACCTACTAACAGTTTTGTTGGTGGAACCTTCTTTTTAGGTGTATGTTTTTTAGCTTGAGGACTTCTTATTAACGTTGCTAACTTACTGGGACTTTTTTTTGTTAATGGCCTTCTTTTAGGTTTTTGTGGTATTTTAACACATTTTGTGTCCCCTTTTACAGTTATAATAATTTCTAAAGGATTTTCACTTTTAACACAAACTTTATTTTCTTTGTCATTTGAATCATCACTTTTAGTTTTCGAAGACGAACTATCTTCTTGTTCTTCTTTAGTTTTGTTAATATTAATGTCTTTATTATTTGTTGATTTTGCTAATTTATTTTGCTGTTTCTGTAATTCATAGAACTCTTTTATCTTTTGTTCTAAGATGGCTTCTTTAGCCTGCAATTCTTTTTCTCTTTCTTTTAAAGGTTTTGCTTGTGAGACTTTCTCATTAATTAATATCTGTTCCCTTTCCTTACGCATTTCACTTATACTATCAATAACTTGTCTAAGATTTTCTTCTTTAGAGGAAAATTTAGATTGGTCCTCCTTTCTTTTATCTGCTTTAGATTCACTTTCATTTTTCAATTCTTCTAACAAAGATTTGCGAAGTTCATCTAAACGTTTGAGTAGATTTTTTAATCGTTTTTCTTTTGTTTGATTTTCAGTTGTATTATTGTTTTTTAAATCTTGTTTCACTAATCTGCTTTGATCGTCTACATAGCCCAAAAGAATAGAACAACAACTATCACTGGATACATCATCTAAAGACAATGGTTGATTATTAAGATCTGCTACATTTAAAACATTGCCTAAATTGTTTCCAGTAGGTGGAGTTTGAGATTTACTTTCTTCTCGTATGGTTTTATTTTGTTCTGAACATGTTATTATGGCTGGTCTTTGAAGTAATTTCTCTATTGCTGTATTCATTTTACCCTCTTTACGTAACTGTTTATCGGCAAATAGATGAAGTTGATTTTCCTATATGTGGAAAATAAAAATTTAGTAAATTTTGTTTATAATTTGATAGTGTTTAAGTTATTACATTTGTGGGCACTTGATTGGGATATTCTCGAATAAGAGCTTCTAGTTTTTCGGTTAATTCATGGCAATCGCGTCGCACTTGTTCACGTTCTAAAGCTTTTAGGCCACGTTCTTCCATTTGTTGGCTAAGGAAGTAAATTATAAAATGATGGGAGAATTTGGTAAACATTTATTATTTTATTTTTGTGTAAAAAGGAAAGTTTTACTTCAAAGTTTTTGATTTTTTGTGAAACTTGAAATGGTGAAAATTCTGAATTTATTCAAAAATGTTTTTAAAGTAATTTGAGTTTTTTAATATGTATTTTATTAATTAAAATCATTATTTATTTAGTTAAATTGTGAAAATGAAATAATAACATTTTCAAAAATTCAAAATATTTTAGTAAAACTTTATGTTTTTATGAAAGTTAATTTTAAATATAATACTACCTTTTTCTTAAAGCCTCCAATTGTCTTTCTTTTTCTCGTTGATTTTCTAATTCAGCTTGTTCCATGGCTGTGGGTTGTGTATGATCTCTTTGTCTTTGTACACTTACCGCTGTTGCTATTTGTTCTCGCTCTTTTGTTAATTTACTATTATAATCAAAGAATTGCACTCGACCCGAACTACTACTGCCACTGGGAGGAATAGCAGTATTGCTTTTAGTCGTTGCTGTGAAGGATGTTGTAGGTTGAGTATTTTCGGTAATACATCTAGAAGATTTTGAAGTAGCACTAGTTTTGCGTGGTGATTGATTTAGGGGACGTGATAAAGGTGGTCGTACCGCAGTTTCTCTAAATTGTTTTCTGGGTGATAAATGAGGAGTTGCAGTTATCGAAGTAGCTTGGGACACAGTGGCTGTAGGAACACAATTTGTTTCTTGATTATTAGTTATTGTAGTTGGTATATTTTCTTGTTGTTTTTTGACCAAATCTGATATTATGGTAAAACGTTTTTCTTTTGTGG
The DNA here is from genome assembly GCA_001735545.1 of Phormia regina. Classification (NCBI taxonomy): domain Eukaryota; kingdom Metazoa; phylum Arthropoda; class Insecta; order Diptera; family Calliphoridae; genus Phormia; species Phormia regina. The sequence goes on from MINK01171981.1 coordinate 29,081, forward strand.
TTGCTACCTTATTAGGTTGAGATTTTTCGGATGATGATATTTTCGTATCCTTCACTGGCATTGCGGTAGTATCACTGGTTAAAGTAGTAGTGGTAGATGATTGTTGTATAGAAGGATTTTCGCTAGTATTTTCCATTTGTTTACGACCCTTACGCGGGCTTAATCTTATGACACTATTAAATTGTCTATTATACTCCACATGTTTATCTTTAACTTCTGCGGGAGCACTAATGGTAACCGAGTCGTCTGTCCCCACTTCAACATCTAAATATACTGCAGGAGTTTTTATCAAACATTTATTCGATGTAGGCACAAACATGGAAGTTTGCGTTGTTTTATTATTTATATTATGGCAAAAAGAAGATGTGCTACTGTCACATGAAGATGAAAACGAAAGTGAAGATTGAGGCAATGTTGTTTGTTCCTTATAACCTTCGTCTTCACATTCTGACTCACTGGAAGAAAAACTAAAATCTCGTTTACGTTTGTGAGCTTCATCATCTTTATTTTTTGTACTAGGTTCATCAGTTTGTGTACAAGTACATTTAAACTGTTTGTTGGCACTAGATTTATATTGTTGGCAAGAACATGAAAATTGTACTTTTCCTGTTTGTGATTTTCTAGCAGCCATTTGTTTTTTAAAATCCTTATAACTGCCTTGTGGCTTCTGCTTGGCTGATCTTTCTTCATTTTCCCTTTTGGCCGCCAGATGAGCAGTACCTACTTGGAATATAGCCTCACGATATTCTTCACCTTTACGTTGTAAAGCATACTGGCGCCAACATTCCAATTCTCGTTCTTTAGTAGCCTGCAACTTTTGCAATTCTCGTTTTTTCTCTTCATTAACTTCATCACGTATTTTCTTGGCTAATTTTTTGGATTCTTCGCGTACCTTATAAAAATATTAAAATTAACTAAACTTTATAGGATATTGAATAAAACTTAACAAACCTGCAATAAGCGTAATTTTCTTCTTTCTTTTTCTTCAGCTTTCCGCACTTCTTGGGGATCGTTCAGCAATGGATGGGAACGACAATGTTTGGCAAATTTTCCATTAACTGTAATATTTACCGACATTTCCTAAAGATTTTCATTTAGTTTCTGGTGTTTTTAATAATTTTTTGGAAGATTTTCTGACCAACAAACAAAATAATAATTGTACACAAACAAAAGAACAAGAAAATTTTAAATGTTGTGGCATTTAATATTTGCAGAGTTGAATTTGGTAACACTAGGGTTACCTAGTGATGTGTAATGTTATGAAAAATACGATAGTTATCGACAGATATGAGTTGCCAATAATCAACGGTTGCATTTAATTTAAAAAATAGAAATAGAAATTATTAATAATAAATATAGATAAAATACAATAAAATTTATAAATTATTATTATATTATTAAATATTACGTTTAATAGTTGACTTATTTTTAAATATTCTACTAAATGTGACACTAACGATAACTAAAAACTTTTTTTTATTATTTATAGACTTTTCTCTAGCTCTATGTAATTTTTGATTGGCAACTCTTTATAGTAAATTTAGTTCGTTTCGTTTTACGCGCCAGAAAATTTTTCTTTCGTGCAAAAAAATTTCGATTTGATTAAAATAATTAAAAAAATATGTAATTAAAGTTAATAATAAATTTAAAAGTTAAATAAATATAAAGTGTATGTGTTTTTGCAGTAAATTAATAGTTATAAAAAGTGAAAGTTGTGTATTTATTGTCTAAAGCACTAAGGGCACTGTCTAATAAGAATTTCATGTATAAACAATTTGCAACTAAAAAAACTGTTTCCTTAGTCTAAATTTAATAAAGTGTTTATAAGATATAAAAATATAAGTTTTATTAGTAAATTATGAAATTTATTGTTTAAAAAGTGTTTTTAGTGTTATTTTTTCCACATAAAAAATCGTGGAGTCTACTTCATTTAAGAAAATATGTTATGTCTGTATGTGTGTGTGTTAAAAAAAAGAAATGAAATTTTTGTGTGTCATTCAATTTCCTATTTGATCATATAATAACAACAAAATTACCAAAAGCATTAACGATTGTCTTCGTATGTATACAAGGTAAGTAAAGAACATATTTATTGCAGTTGCAAAATCAATTCGTATTTGATATGATTTGTATACTTTTGTTTTATATATGTACATATGTATGTATATTCTGTTGCAATTCTTACTGATTATTAAAACAAATAATTTTATTAGAGGCAAAAAATAAAAATTAAATGAAAAGTTAAAATGGTACTCAGTAGGTGCAGTGCTACCAAATTAAAAACAAATTAAAAACAGATTTGTTTATATTATTCATACATATGTATACAAAAACAATAACAATATGGCAGATGTTATGTAATTATTTCAACACTTAATAATAACTGTAAATATTTAAGAAAATTAAAATTTTAAAATAAAAGACTAAAAGGATTTTGTTCTGTATTTTAGTTTGTATTTATTTTGATGTTTTTTTTTTCTTTTCTTTTATTTTGGTTTTTGTTTTATTTACTTAATTATAAGGTATTTTTTGTTTTGTTTTTTTATCACAGTTTAGGTATATCACAGTTGAGGTTGTTTGTTTTCTTTCTTTCTTGATGAAACAGATCACAGTAGTTATAAAGAATTTTTGGGCTTGAGAAAAATTCTTAAGCAGTTTTTGCCGTTTGAATTTATTACCAAGGTCTCCATATGGGAGCCGGAGTTACTGCTGGCGATACTGCAGGTGAATCATTATCATCACTGTGATAACCAGAGGAAGCGGGACTTAAAGGACAATCAATGGTTAAAGGTTGTATTTGTTGTAGGTGCTTCTGTTGCTCTCTTTGTTCTTGTTCCTGTTGTAATCTTTTATAAGAACGACCCAAATGTGTCATAACAGATTTACCCATTTCAACGGTCATACCAGGAGTTGAAGCCAAAACACGTGACACTTCATTAACAGCATTCATATAACCGTTACGAAATGAATCCATGGGAATTTGTTGAGTTTGCATTTGTTGTTGTTGTTGTTTAACATGTTGTCTAAGATAGACAATGGTGGTTTCTAACATTTCAGCTTTATCCATGCGTAAAATTTTACTATTACCATTTAAATCGACCATTAATTGCTTAAGGCCATCCAAGCACTTGTTGATGCGAGCACGTCTTTGACGTTCCAATAAAGGTTTCTTGATTTTTTGATAGATTTCAGTTTTTGTAGCGTATTCCATGTTGGACATGTTTTTTATTTTTTGTTAATTCCTTTAGTTAAACTTGAAGAAATATAATATGAAGTAATGTTTACTCCTGTATGGTTGTTGAGTGTATGATGTCCTACTCATTTGCCAGCACACCTTTTATACTCTGCAGACTATTGGGTGAGACGGGGTTGTTCTCTTTAAGGAAATAATGAGACTTTATTTGTCCCTGTTTTCATAGAGAGTTGTACATTGAGCGAATTTAAGGGATGAAATTGTTAGTTTTTAGGACTATTTTTTTTTGAAAAAAGTACTTATTTATTAAAAAATGTACTACTCCATTTAATGTATTAAAAGATATAATAAAGTTTATAGTTCTTTAGAGTTATTTATAAGAAAATTTAATAATTAAAATTATTTCTTTTGAGCTAATTGAGCTAATTTCGTACCAAAATAAAGGGATTTTTGGTACATATAAACTAAGAATTTTTGAAGACAATGTTTGTTTTAAAGTTCTAAAAGAATTAATACATAAATACAAAAATAAAATAATTTAGTTTAATACTTTGTTTATAATAAAACAAAAGTACTATATTTTTTGTACTACTTTCCTCGAAATATATAAAAAGTACCTTAACTTGAAATATTTCATTCCTTTTGCACATAAACACTCTTTTTTTTCGTTCTTAACTCTCTGTTAAAATTTTACCCTCATTTGCTCCTGTTATTAATGGTAATGTTGTTGTTGTTGTTGCCATTTAGTACATTGAATGTATGTTTTTGTGAAAGAGTATTTCCTTTTTGAGTCATCTATTTACTTGTAAATATAGTATTATGTGTATAAAAAAGCAGCTGCAGCTGCAATCATCATCCTTTTTAAATACTGTTTTACTATAAGATGTTTTTTGTTGTTGTATGTATAAAAAAAAACTTATGGCTCGTGGCCGTGGGAACTGAGCTAAAACTGAGTTTCTCACACGGTGTTTTTTGTTTCTGTTGTTCGACAATTTGAAACGACAAACACATGCGTTCATTTCTTAGTTTGTTCCTTTAGTGCTGCTGATGTTGTTGTAAGGATTATTTTGCAGCTGTCACTATTTCGTACATTTTTGCCAGAGTAAAAGTAGAATAAATAAGATCATGATATCATTCTGTTGAGAATCATCAAATTTCTTCTTGTTGCTTCTTAATTCAGACCTTTTATAGTTGTTGTTATTGTTATTATATTAATGTTTTTAGTATGAACTTTATAGTATGGTTTGGTTTAGTTAATCAGATTTTCCTACAGTCTCCTCTGACCACTTGGCTAAGGAGTCTTGTAAGTATTTCTATGTCTGTCCGTCTGTCTGTCTGTCTTTCAGTTTGTATATTTAGTTTACCTTGATTGTTTGTTGTATTTTATTTTTATATTGCCAGGAGATTTTTTTTTAATATTCCACAATTCATCCATTCATACCATCAGTCAGTCATTCATTGATTGTTTTGTTTTTATTTTCCCTTCGATTTTATAGTCCTGAAACCGTGAGAAAAAATATATTTAATTATTATTCCTTATTGTCCTTTTTTAGTTTTGTTTAGTAGTAGTTGTTATTGTTGCAGTTGTGCTGCTGGGCTGGTTTTATATGTGCGTGTATATTATGCTAAAGTTGATGTTGCATTTTAATGGGTCGTGCTTGTTGGCTTCTTATTGCCTGTAAATTGTTTGTTAATCTCGTGTGTTAAGTGTGTCTGAAGTAATTTTCATTTAAAATTCTGGTACATTTGACTACGTTGCAATAGTATGGACATATGTAAGTATTTATGTTGAGGGTTATACATATTTGTGAAATTAATTGTATTTGAAGTATTGATTCATAAGTAATTTATTGATTTTTTTACCTTTAATGTGGTAAACTTGTTGCTAAACTTAGCTCAAGAGGGGTGAAAGGTTAAGCGATATAGATAAATACTTAGGTGAGGTAATTAGTTGTAATTGATCATTATTTGATATGTATTTGAATATTAGAGAGAGTTTCAAAAGAATAGAATGTAATTTATATTTGAATAAACAAGATTTTAAACAATTAAATTATTGATGATTAAATATAAAAAAATTATAATAAAAATTAAATCAATTAATCTTAAAAAATAATTTTCAATGCAATGGAAACATATACATACATGTATGTATGATTTGTTCTTATGTCTAATAGATCATTAAAATGATCTATTAAAATGAAATGGGATTATCCTCCAATAACCTTAATCTTTATATATATTTATATTGATTATATTGATTTATTTTGCAGACGTACATATCTATCTAAATTTTCTTCACTATTAATTTCTATGTTGGGTTTAAATAATTCTTTTGGGAAGCTAGAGATTGCAAACTAATGTTAAGAAATATTCATAAGTCCAATACTCGATTTGTTACCTTTTATTGGATGGAAAAGCATTTTTATTTTATTTGCATACACTTCCCTCAACAATGTCATCCCTCCCAAAATATGATGAACATACAAGTGGAACTTTAGGCAATTCAGATTCCGTTAAAATCAAATCGACTTTTTGATTTGAAAATTGTCGAAAAATCGTTTTCTTTGTTGCTAAGTAGTCGAAAAAAATTCGAAAATTCGATACATCGCCAAAAATTTGTTTTCATTTTATATTTGTTTAAGATTTATAAAACAATTAACAAAAAATAGTCAAGGGTCGAAAAAAAGTTTAAAATAGTAAAAAAGGTCGAAAAATCAATTATTCCAAATTTAAAAAAAAGTCGAAAATCCAAAAATCGACAATTTAAAAATTAAAAAAAAATAAAATCGACATTTTGTTCAAACTATGAAATACTATAAAGTATCATAAGAACCCAGCAAAAAAAAAAATAAAAAGGAGTTGAAAACTCATAAACTTAACATTTTGTTTTCATTGGATGAACTAAAAAGAACAGTAGAATTTTTTTAATCAATGGTTGTCATTGGTTGGATGTTATTCTCTTAATTTTTTATTTTAACTTTTAAACAAAAATTCAGCTTATCTATTATTAATTAAATTAATTAAAATGCTTTAAAATTTGTATAATTTTAATTTTCTTAGAAATTATTCAGTTTTTTTTTCGCTGAAAATTTATTGAATTATATTTTTTTGAAAGTAATTATTAAGGACTTTCAAATACACTTAAAATATGCACTTTGTTTCACTTTTGAAGTGGTGAACAAGATTTTTTTGGAACCTCCTGATCGTTTTTTTTTTTTTTCTGGGAAAAAATATAAACAACATGCAAAGATGTAATTAATTTTTTTCAAATATTTGATTTAATTTTATAAAAAAAAAATATTAGTTTATATATACATTTAATTTCTTTGCTGTGATAAAACCAGACATCCAAAGAATCAGTTTTGCATAACATCGTGGACAGGTCATCCTATTCTGTGAAAAGGTATCAAAAAAGAAAACATCTTCCTATGACAAGCATATGTTAAATTCATTCTAAATAATCCGTATTTGCACTAGTTTTGGATTACAAGTCCAGGATAGGATGTTCGTTTTTTGTTGGGAAATTAACAAATCTTCTTGGAGCAGTGTTGCCGGAGTCAGTAGTTCATATTACACAACCAAAGCCTTTAAATTATCCAAAATTAAAAGAATTACACAAAAATGTAAACTTTTTAAAAATTAATTAATTTTTATAAAAGATATAAAAAATAGATTTTATTTTGTTTTAGCTCTGTGATCTCTAAAATATAAATATCCCAGCAAAAAAAGCGCTGAAAAAGAACATTAAAAGCGTTGATTTTAACAATGTGATGTCATTGCAGTTTTTAACTTCTAACTTTTCTGAATGACATTTTTAAAATTTTTAAACTAAAATTTTAAGCTTGTTATCTTTAGAATGCACCCATAGCATAAAAGCAGTTTTTCGGAAAGCAAATTTAAATATACTGCCGAAATGGTCATTGAAACGTTTTCGCAACACTAGCGTTTTAGGTGAACACCTGATTTCAGATAGCCTATATATGAAATAATTCGATTATTTCCCTCATCTTTAAAATAACATTTTAATCTAATAATAGTTCTAATAAATCTAACCTAATAATAACCTAAAGTTAGTTAATTAGACTATGTTAAAGTAACTGATGCGAAAACTCAAAAGCGTTGTGAAATTTTAGGGCCGTATTCTGTAAAACAGTTCCCCTCACTTTAAAAAAAATTTCATGTAAATTGTTCTTGTTTTTCAAAAAATTGTATGGAAATTTTTTCAAAGTGGGCCGAAGGGATTTAGGAAATAAAGGAGTTAGTTTAGTTAGAAATTAACCTGCTAAAAAATTCATACATTAATAGTGGTTAAAGTTTTATTTTGAAAGCATTTGCTATAACACATTTTATTCTGCTCCTGTTACAATACAACTGTGTTTTTTAGCCTTACTTTTTTGGAAATTCAAGTTGTCATTTCCAATTTTGTATAAAATATACGCATGAATTTTTATTAACAGTTAATATACTTATTTATGAAATGAAGTTCCATTGAAATTACACAGAAATTTCATTATCCAAAAATTATTCAAAGAATTTAAAATTGTCCCATTTTTGGATAATTTAAAAGGATAAAATAAATTAATTTATCCTTTTAAATTAATTTATTTTAATCTAAGTTGGTGTAATGAGCTTTTGGTTATTTTCAAGATACAATAACTCAAAAACTAATGAACAGAGAAACCTCAAATATGCATTCTTTTTTCTGTAAGACCCATCAATAAAATATTTATCTCTTTCAAAACCAATAAAGTATTTTGGCATTGATTTAAAAGTGCATATGTTTGCATATTTCATACGAAAGACTTTCGACAACAAAAATTAAAAATACATGGTGTATTAAGTATTGGATTTGACCAGCTACATATGATCAACTTGTTTTATAGACTTGATTTAACTTAAGCCCTTTCATTTTCTTAAGGGCCGTTATTATAACCTACCTCGAAGATGCCTGATATTAAAAGGTAGGATAAACTAAAGTAAACAATAAAGTGAACATTATCGGTTTTTGGTTCTTGCAACTTGGTTTTAAAGTAAATTTTATAGGTTCTATAATACGGCAAAATTAAGGCAAATACCGATTATTTATGAGCACTGTACATAGTGACAATATGCACTATTAGAAACGTTACTGCCAGTAACGACAACATAAATAACTAAAAACAAAGGTTTTTTATGACTGGTAACATCCTAACTTTCGTTGAAAATTTATAGCTTTAATTGAAAAGTTATAATAATGGCAATATGAGTTGGGAGGTAAACAATTTAATTTGTATTCCAATTAGAAAAGTAATAAATCTGAAAAAAAAATTATTTCAAATTATTATTTCCATTATTTTAAATCCAAACACTTTGTAAATAATCTGGCAACTCTATCAACCTCTTTAACGATCATTTACCAATACCAATTAAATATAGATTTTATTTCCCTTTAAAAAACGTATACAATTTATTTTGATGAGATTGTAATTACATGCCATCATTATTATCCTTTACTATAATTGTGATAATTACAGTTTAAACAAGAACTGAGAAGAACTAGTTCTTATTTCCTGTCCCTGATAATTGTTTAGTATTAAAAAAAAAAGAAATAAATAAATAAGACCATTTCGATGTTTGTTTTTAAATATTAAATGAGTTATATTTTTATCTTTTCTTCTTTCATACAACTAATTGTATATCATTAATCATTTGTATTGAGTAAAATAATAATTATAATCATAAGAAAAATCTCTAACCTATCACAGTTGGATTATGTAAAGCTACTACATATATATTATATAAAAAAACAATAAAAAAATAAATCCTATCAATAGTTTAACAAAAAAATTAAATTAATAAAAAAATAAAATCTTAAATACTAAACGAGATCGTTAATATAATGGAAGAACTCAAGTGCACTACTGGTATTTGTTTGTTTGTTTTTCGAATGAGGATGACATTAATGATGATGGATAATTGTATTAATTTGTATACAATTTACCAAGGACGCCATACTGGTGTGGTGGATACTTGTTGTAAAAGTCCCTGTGGTTTTAAAGGAGCTGGAGATGAACGTGAATAATCACTATCACTGGCATAACCACTGGATACTGGACTGTACATGGCGGTGGAAGATTGAGGGGTGGAGCAGGTTACTGTTAGGGGTGTAGTGACAGCAGTAGGTATTTCTTGTGGAGCTTCCAATTGACTAAGACGTAATCCCAAATGAGTCATGAGTTTAGTACCAAATTGTACATCCACTTTGGGCAAAGAAGCCATGCAACGTGATACTTCATTGGCAGCTTGTATATAACCAGAGCGAAAACTTTGTTGAGCTGCAACATTATTGTGGGCGATTTGTTCTTTTTGTTGTTTCAATTTACGCAAGTGTTGTACGGTTACTTCCAAAATATCAGCCTTTTCAAATTTAACATTATTTTCACCATTGCCTTGGAAACATTCAGCCATCAAATCTTTTAAATCATCGAGACACTTATTGATGCGAGCACGACGTTTACGTTCCAATAGAGGTTTCATTACTTTACGGTATTGATAAGTTTTGGACATTTCGTATTTGGTTGCCATTTTTGTTGAGATATTTATTTTTTAAAAAAGTTTGTTATAAAAATTTAAAACGTTTGTTTGAATAGATGTTGATACTTAAACGTATGAACAGTGAATGATGTTGCATCACAGAGTGTGACACGTTTATATACCCACACGTGTCCCAGGACTCGTATAAAAATTTACTCGTGCTTAACGCACGCTCTCTCTCTACGTATATATTAAACACACTCTATAGGAGAGCATAGCCTGCAAATGCAAGAGAGCACACTTTATTTAAAGAGTCGAACTGATCCCTCCATACATTCATTCAATTCTTGTTGGCTTAAAGATAAATTTTAGGGGTTGAAAAAGTACGTTACAAGTTAGTTATAGTTCATGATTGTTTTTCGAAATGTTAATTGTACTGTGATGATGATATGATGGTGGTGGTTGTTGTTGTACATATTATGTTGTTGGTAGACAGGTAGCAAATTATAAAATTTCAAATCGTGGGAAACACTTTGCCAGTTAGTTTCCCACAATTTCCAATTTTTTTTATTTATCTCGTACATATGGGGTTGTTTTTACTTAGTATGCAATAAAGCACATTCTTCATTTAGGATCGTCGTATCCTTTTTGTGTTACTGATAGTGCAACCAACATACACAACATGAACAGTGGGTAAAAACATAACAAGTTCATAAGGAAACACATGTAAGAATAAGGATTTCATGGGTTTTTTGTTCGAAAATTTTGTGACTCAAGACAAAATTTGTGTACGTGCTTATAATATGATGTGGAATTTTTTAGTCACTGAGGAAGTTGTGTTATATACTGTGTTCTTTTAATAAGTTTCAATGATATTTGTAAGAGTAATTAGATTTTAACAGTTTTCCGAAATTTGTCAAGAAGTTATCTATCAAACAGACTTGATAACAGAAGAGAGCGATGTAGAGCCCGAGAAATTTCCATTCTCGTCAAATATTTTTCATTATTTTGCTATTAAACTCTATTCTGTAGAATATTTTCGTTCCATATAAAATTCGAAAAGATCATTAAGCAAAGCCATAAACATATCGATCAAGCCCAGTAGTAGTTATCAAATTGATTTCTATTTCAGGAAAGTATTTTGTTGTTGGTACATACAACGCTATGATTTTATAAACATACGGGATTAAATTATAAAACAAGAAACTGAAAAATATCTATCCTTCACCTATCTTGAAAATCCTTAATTATTTGATTTAATCAATCGAAAGTTACTGATTCGCCTTAAATATATCGATCAAACTCTTTATTGCTAGCACAGTGTTACACCAAAAATTAAGTGATCTCTTTTATAAATCAGATTATCCTAATTCGTTGCACCTTTGGAGAAGAGTTAGTATTTGAGTATGATCCTGTTAACAAATGTTTACTTTATTTTCATTTTTAATAAATGCGATCACTGATTGAGTCAAATATAAAAATTTCCATAATTAAAATCACATTTTATCTAATAGCTGACCCACTGTAACACTGATGGCACATTCAGTGTCAAATAGTGAGTGAGAAGATTAAAAATACAACTGAAACAAAGTGTAGTTTTAATAAAAACAACAACAACAATAACACAAATAATAACAACTAACACCTGCCCTTTCTTCAAAAAAAAAGTAAACGTTGAACGTTAAATTTTGCTTCTGTTGAGCATTACAAACTCAAGTCAGACTTTAGGTTTGACCGTTACACTAGACAATACGACAGACATTTAACTGACTGACTCACTGAATGACTGAATGACGAACTGTTTAGTTTAAACTACGACTTGATTAACAACTCTACTACGTATTTACGTATGACTTCTTTCATTGAGAGTTCGGAGTGTGAGAAAATTTTCTTGGTTGCAGCTGTTGGTGTCATTTTAGTTTGTTGTGAATATTTTTGTTTTTATTTATTTTTTGTTGTTGTTGTTATTGTTTGGCTTTTATTTTTATTGAGTTTCTTGTAGGGTTTTATATACGATGTGGTGTGTGATTCGCTCGTGTTGCAAGAACATCATAAACACAACATTGGCTAAATTTAATAGGGCGAAGAGTTGATTGTTTAACACTTGATTAGAGAAACATACACAGATACAGAATGAAAGAAAGAAAGATACAATGTCTAAAAACAAAAGAATAGAGAATAGTTTTATAAGATTTTATAACTATTAAATAGGACTCATAATTATAATAATGATTATGTTTTTAAAAAGGAAATTTTAATAAATATGAGTTGAATTATTTAAGGCTTCTTTGTTGAGAAAATGCTAATGTTTTGGGGGAAAATTTAAGGAGAGACAAGATTTAGTTAAAGGATAATATTTACTAGTAATTAGTGATGGAGTTAAGTAAGAGAATCTTACTAAAACAAATAATATATCGACAACTAAATTGCTTCAGTACTAGATAATATCCTTTGAATTGTATAAATTAAAAGCCATATTAAAATTATTCGGAATAGATTACTGATTTAACTAAAATATATACAACACTTTTGTATCTATTAAAGGATCTGTGTGAAATTTTATTTAAATGAAATTTGCTCCGCTGTGTAAGTAATTTTAAATGAAGTCTGCACTTAAAGGAGACACTGGAGATTTCTAAAAAAAATTTCAATTTATCTAATAGGACACGATTTGTTTTCAGATTATTAAAAAGGCAATATATATTAATTTTTATTTATTTTATTTTTTCAATTGGTTTTTAATCAAGAATAGATTTAATTCTTAAGATTTTACATTTATCAATTTTAATATTTATTACTAATTAAAAACATATTTAATCTTTCTTTACAGGTTAGTGATTTTTTTAATTAAATTTGTCAACAATTTAAGGTATTTTCAGAACATATGATTTACTTATTTATAAATAATATATTTTAATTAAGAATACATATTAGGTACAAATATATTTACTTTTAAATCGGGAAGACTAAACATAGCTCATCCTGCAGTTTTTATGGTGTTGACGACATGACGATAAACCGGTTGATTGTGGAATATTCCGATGATTTCTGTTTTAGAAATTAATACGATTTTCAAAATTTAGTTGGGTGTTGCAGTATCATTAACTTATAAACACTTTTGCCGCCTATTTGATTGGTGTTTCTCAATTCGTTGTTTGGTGATGCAAATATGAGAATATAGACCATAAATCTGATTTGATGGTTGAACATTTTGACGACTTTTCTGTTATTGCTACTGGATTAGGCAGCTTTTTAACGTAAAAATATCCATTTTTTTTGCTGTTGACGACATGACGATAAACCGGTTGATTGTTGAATATTTCGATGACTTCTTTCTTACAAATTATTGCGATTTTCAAAATTTTGTTAGGTGTTGCAGTATCATATACTTATAAATACTTTCGCCGCCTATTTGATTGGTGTTTCTCAATTCGTTGTTTGGTGTTGCAAATATGAGAATATAGAGCATAAATCTGATTTCATGGTTAAACACTTTGATGACTTTTCTGTTATTGCTACTGGATAAGGCTGCTTCCTAAACATAAAAATATCCAAACCAAGGATACGTACCAATCAATTGATAATTTTCTATTCGTTATTTTTTGTTGGGATTACAAAAATGTAGAGGATTAAATTGATGATTGTTGAATACTCTGATGATTCTTCTTTAAAGTTTTGTTTGGTTGTGGAATATTGTAAACTTAATGGATAAATTTGCTGATGGTGTAACAATGATGAATCTTGCTCTTAGCCAAATGATATGTATCAGTTATTTGATATTTCTCCTTTAGTTATTTGGTGTTAGGAATAAAGGATCGAATTATTGACTTTAAAATAGTCTGATGATTCCTTCTTCCTAGCCTTTTCTACATTTTGGAATAGTTTTTGGGTTCCGGGGCAAAAATAAGCATAGCATAGGATGTAGCACCAATCTCCATTCATATCAAATTGATATCTATTTCAGGAAAGTATTCTGCTGTTAAATTGCACAACAAGAAACTGAAGAATATCTATCCTTCAACTATCTGGAAAATCCTTTTATTTTTAGCTTAAATTATTTAATAAATATTTTCTTTAAAATACCACATTAACAAAAATTCCTTCTTAAATATTTAGTTTTTCCTTTACACATTTTTTCATCCTTGTGAAAGATTGTGCTGCACATTATAGGCTTCATTGCTATGGCCAATATTTATGAATGACCAAACGCATTGATCGGCCGGCCAACCACTAAAACTCTCTGCTAAGTAACATGGTGAATGGTTTAATAAAAACCTGTTGTTGCACATTTTTACGCTAAAAAAACCTTTTCATTCACACATTTTCATTCATTTTGCTAGACTGTTGTTAAGTGTTGTATTTTACGTTTTAAGTTGATTTTCTTGCAACCGAGAAAAAAAAAAGAGACGAAGGGTCCTTGTGGTTAGAGTTCTTAATGTGTTATAGTTTTTCTTTCTTGTTCTTGTTTTTTGCACATTAAACCTTAAACTCTTTCTTCAATGAAAACAGATACTTGTGTTAGCAAGTATATATTTGTAGGTAGATTGGTTGTTGGTTCAATGTGTATTAAAGTTAAAATCAGCAAAGCTATCACGTTGCATGCCACATTCCCAGTTCCAGTAAAATGAGCCTACTGAAGTTTCTATGGCCATAACATATGGTTGGTGGTGTTGTTGTTGTTTTTGATGTTGTGATGCTTTTAAAAGACGTTCGTTGGCCTGATTTTGTTCGATTTCATTGGTAAAGGAACATTTGTTTTCATTGATATCCATAAGATGTTCTTTATTTATTTGCACTTTATTATTATTTTGCAATTTATTATCCTTTTTGAGTATTTGCTTAAAGATTTTGTTTACAGCAAATTTTAGTTTTATTAAACAACACTGTAGATTTTCTTTTTCTGCGTATATTTTATCCATATTTGCAGCTAACATTTTTCTGTTTTTTTTTTGGAGAAAATTAGTTACTTTGTTGCTTTCACTTGAAAAGTTTACAAATGACTGTGGTTTATCCTAGATATGCTGTGGTTTTTATAACGGTTGTTTCTGCTAAGATTTTTTACTGCGCTTGCGTTGTATGTAATTCATCCTCAATCCTTTAGACAAAATTATTTCAATTATTGTGGCACTTGTCGCTGTGGCCGCCGTTAATGTTGTTGTTCTACACGTGCTTGATTTTAATGAACATGCACTTGTTGTAAGTGAACGATTGTGTATTTTTGTGGCACTTTTTGCAATTTACTTTAACGAAGTACTTTAGAAAACATCATCCTGCCATCGTTTCAACACACGTTCATACACAATGCCAGACACTCGCATAACCTCTTCTCACCCCTATTTTGGCAAAATAATTGTTTAGTGTTGCGGCTCTTAGGTTGATTTCAGTTCTCATCACTGTAATCGTGTAGCAGTTCATGAAGTATAGTTTAAGGACGGGGATGATGTAAAGCAGTAGAGTTTATTAAATTAATTTGCGAATAATCGAACAATCGACTTTTTGTTGAAAAAAGAAAAAAATTGAAAATCGAAATCGATCTTTTGTTTTGAAAATTGTTGAGAAATTGATTTTCTTGTTGCCAAATAGTCAAAAAGTCGAACAAGTAAAAAAAAAAACTCGGAAAAAATCAAAAATAGTCGCAAAAATCGAAAAGTGAAAAAAAAAATCAAAAAGTCGAAAAAAATCGAAAAGTCGATCAATCCAAAATTAAAAAAGTTTAATAATCGACTATTGAAAAATTGATAAATGTCGAGAAATTGATTTTTTTTTCCAAATAATCGAACAAAGTCAAAAAGAGACGGAAGAAGTCGAAAATATTCTGGAAAAATAAAAAAGTCGAAATCGAAAAGTCGGAAAAAATCTAAAATAGTTAGTAAAATTGAAAAATAGAGAGTAAAAATCGAAAACAGTCAGAAAAATCGAAAAGTCGATCAATCCAAAATTAAAATAAAGTCGAATAATCGTCTATTAAAGAATAGAAAGTTGACGAGAAATTGTTTTTTTTTTTTAGCCAAATAGTCGAACAAAGTCAAAATGACGGATAAATCGAAAATAGCAGAAAAATATGGAAAAGTTGGAAAAAGTCGAAAATAGTAAAAAAAAAATCGAAAAGTCGAAAATAATCAAAAAGTCGGAAAAATTCGAAAATAGTAGGAAAAATTTTAAAAATTGGAAAAAAGCAGAAAAATCTAAAAGTCGAACTATTTAAGAACTGAAAAGTCGAAAACTCGATTATTCAAAAATCCAAAAAAAAGTCGAAAAGTCAACTTTTTGTTCCAACTATAAATCCATATAAAGTAGTATGAGTTAGTAAAATAGAAATGTCAGACTTTGAATATTTATAAGAATTTTATAATTAATTTTTGAAGATATTAACTCAA
>MINK01171982.1:2215-30964 GCA_001735545.1 Phormia regina
GGGGAGTTATTTACCGACCTCCTTTTTTTAAATAAATCTGTAACTTCTGATCGACAGATTGGAATTGTGTAAAATTTGGTATAATCGAAGCAGGGGAGTATATAGTATAGTATTCTGTTTCTTACAAAACCAAAATGGAACAATTTCGGTTCTATAAAATATATTAACTTTAATCCTTCTCTATATAATGAAGAAATTTGTTAGCTAAGCAATATAACTTAGATAAGGAAAATCAAGTCTAAGGAAATTTTTGTCGCAATTTTTAAATTCAAATTGTTTATTTTTGAACTGGATAGAAATATAGACTTCAAATTTATTTTATTCAATACAAATTTTATTTCTAATTATTAAAAACAAAAACTAATAAAATCGGTCAGAAATATTAGGATTTATATGAAAAAAAAATTAACCCATAACATGTAAAATTTAGGAACTTAGAAATTCAATCGTAATAACTCGAAATCTATAAGAGATATACAAAATGCAAGAATGTTTTTTGAAGGTCTTAATAGGGCGTATAATAATATATAAATGTATCGGACCAGAAACAAAAAGCTGGTCAGTGGAACCCTAATTTGAGCCCTAATAGCTCCGTCCCTGAGTGGTCTGTTGAAAGTCTTTTCCAAATTTAACATTATACACTCCTCTGCTACGTACTTACCAAATTTCACGCAAATCCAATATAGCGATCTGAAGTTACAGATACATATATGATTAGAAATATTTCATGGACGTACAGACGAACGGGCATCATTAAATCAACTCAAACAACAGTGATTCTAAGCCGATAATTGCAAAATTAAGACTGATGTTAGACTAATATTTTTGGCTTTTATAAATATTATTACAAATGCATAACCCCCTTCACACCTATGGTATATTTATACTTTATACCACTCCAAATACACACACAACCCTCGTATAGTTATTTGTAGGCTTTTGCCTTTCTACTTTTAAATTTGTTTATAAAGTTGTAATACTTTATGTAGTAAAATTGCGTAGATACCTGTAACTGGCAGTTGTTTTCACTTAAACATTTCATTGTAGACTTTATTGAATATAAGTTTTAAAACACACCCACCCAGATATCACATATTCACACATTAAGATGGTTGTAGTTAATACCAATACATATTTGTTATCTTATGTATATGTGTGAATATTTGTAAATATGTATTCAAAATTATTTCACTTGTGTTCGCAAACAGAATAATATTTTCTTGTTTTTTTTTTTTTTGGCCAAAATAACCTCAATGTAATAAGATCTGGTAATAAATAAATAAATAAATTGTTTGCGTGTGTGTAAAGTAAGTGAATTAGTATGTGTATGTATACACACATATGTAAAACTCATATACATAGGTACATATTTATGCTTTTTACATCTATACCATTAATACTTGTACAATACATACTTATCCTATAGTGTACATAAAACAAGGAATAAATTGAATAATACAGAACGGGAAAGAAGTCTGAATATGTGTATGTAACGTTGCTTTATTACACGATTGTTTGTATGTTTATTCATTCTAGGTGATTTTTTTGTTTGCTTGTAAATTACCAGCAACACGAGGAAATTTATTAAAAAAAAAAAATTAACACACACATATAAATATCACCCACAATTTCTAAAAAAAATATATATATTTTTAGAAGATGAAAAAAAAAAAGAAAAGATTTTTTTTATTCGGAATTTTTTCAAACAGTCAGCTAAAATACATATCACCCAAGTTAGACATGTAGATTTAAGAATGACATTTGATATACATACAAAATATTAGCCAAAAAGCTATTAAAATTAAGGGACAAAAAATCTAGTACAATATACGATTAAAAAACTATGATTATGATATATTAACATTTGCGATTCTTTCCACAAATTTAAATTTTTTTAAATAATTTCAAAACTCATTCTATTTTGTTGGGTATGTAAAATTCGTTGTCGCCCTAGCACATATTCTTTTTTAAATGCAAAAAAAGAGAAATATTTTTAATGTTTTCTTGTTGTTTGGCTTAAACTTTAATATTTATATTTTCTTCTTTTTTTCCACCAGATTTCAACATGTTTTGACTTTAACGTCTTTCTTGAAATTCCATGGAATTTACCATCATTATTTGGTTTGAAAATATTTGCTAAAGTGATGAGAGGAGAAAATGCCAAATGTTAGTCTTTGTATGTTTGTAACTGGCTTAATATTTGTGAAGAATTTAAATGAAGTTTTTACTTATTTTTTTTTTTTTACATACAAAACATATGAAATTTAAAGAGAAATATTTAAAATTCTTTCAGTTTAAATACAAAATATTGACATAAATTTATTTAGTATTAAATAGCATGAGTGTAAATATATTAATTACTTTAAAGCTTATTTTGAGGAGTATAATGGTACAAGAAAATTTAAAATAATTTAATTTAAAATTTCAAAATGTCCAATATTATATTAAAATAAGATAATAAATCTATTAGTCGGATTAAATTTAAATGTAAATTGTTAAAGTTACTATTTGTTGAAACTTGTATATATTCGGTGTAGTCAACTTTAACACGCTGTAGCTTATCTCGTGTTAGCATATGTTGTCTACAAGATAATTTTTCTGAAAGGTTAAGTTCTCCTCTAAAACTCTTCCATACATTTCAATTTAATCCGATCAGTAGTAGGAGTATGAAATACATATTTATAACTGAGAAATTTGCGTTTGAAGCCATGGTGCGTTCTGCTAAAATGTGTCAAAATGACGATTAATTTTAAAATTTAAATATTCGTATTAAAATTAAAATTCTATATCGAATAAAAATAGACAAAATTATGTATCGATATTAATTAAAGTCATCAAGATAAATTGTGTTTTTTTCTTGCACAGAACTGTCAAAGTAAGGCATTTTTTATTTTATAAAATGTCAGTGTATTTATTGAGGTCCTGTCTTCCTGAAAATGCCAAAAAATATTAAACTTTTTTAACAAATTAAAACAAAATTAAATGTATATAAGTTTTAATTCATTTTTCTTGTTATTGATTGAGATAACAAAAAAATTTGTTAGAAAATGGTAAAAATATAAAATATATTTAAAAAAAATATATTAGAAATCTTATAAATTGTTAAAAAGTCAAGCCGAAAGATGAGAAGATTAGTTTTTGAAGTTATAAATCTTCTAAACCATAAGAGATAATTAAACTCAATGTACTTTTCTTTTATTGCTTAGAAGAATTCAAAAAGTAAAAATATTTTAAATCGGTTAATATTTGTAAAAGTTATAAGCCCACTGTTGCGGCGTCCGTGCTGCAGCTAGGGGCAACATTCTACAATATTCTGAAAGTTTTTATTGAAATTTTCTGAAATTTTGTATTTAAATTCATTTTCTATATCTTAATTTTCTTTATCTTATTCAATTAATTTTCTATATAGTACTTTTATTCGAATAATTTTGCATAATTAATATTTCTTTGAATCTTCTTCTGAAAGAACCTTTTACTCAAATAATTTTTAAAGATATTTTTATTCGTCCACTCCCTACTGCAGAACATTAATAATTTTAATTTTATAAAATAATTTTATATAAAAATTTTATTCGTTTAACATTAATCAGAATAATTTTATTCTATTAAGTTTCTAAAGAAAATATTTATTCGACATATTATTTTTTTATAATTTATAATTTTTATTCCATTAATTCTCAAAGCAATTCGATTAATTTCATAAAGAAAATTTTCCTTTTGATAAAATTTTTTTACAAAATCAATTTGATTAATTTTCCAAAAATAATTTTAGTTCGTCAGTTGACATTTTTTAGAGAATTTTTATTTAATTGTCTCATAAAAAAATGTTATTCCATATATTTTTCATACATTTGATTAATTTTCTATGGAAAATTTCTATTCGATTAATTTTTTGTAGAAAATTTCTGTTCGATTAATTTGTTTCTAAGATTAATTTTCTATATGTAATTCCACGATTTTCTATAGAAAAAAAATTTCTATTNGNTNAATTTNCTATANAAAAAANATTNTATTCGATTAATTTTCTNTANTTTTTTAATAAAATTTCTATTCGATTAATTTTCTATAGAAAATTTNTATTCGATTAATTTTCTATAGAAAATTTTATTCGATTAATTTTCTATAGAAAATTTTTATTCGATTAATTTTCTATACAAAATTTATCGAAATTTATCGAATAGAAAATTTTTATTCGATTAATTTCCTATAGAAATTTTTATTCGATTAATTTTCTATAGAAAATTTCTATTCGATTAATTTTCTATAGAAAATTTCTATTCGATTAATTTTCTATAGAAAATTTCTATTCGATTAATTTTCTATAACAAATTTTTACTCGATTATTTTTTGTAGAAAATTTCTATTGCTGAATTTTCCGCAGATTCATTTTCTGTATAAAATTTCTATTCGATTAATTTTCTATAGCCAATTTGTGTTCGATTAATTTTCTGTAAAAAATTTTTATTCGTTTAATTTTCTGTAGAAAATTTCTATTGCTGAATTTTCGATTTATCTTCTTTAGAAAATTTTCAGTCGATTAATTTTCTATAGCAAATTTCAATTATTTTTTATAGAAAATTTCTATTTGATTAATCTTCTGTAGAAAATTTCTATTGTTGAATTTTCTGCAGATTAATTTTCAGTAGAAAATTTCTATTCGATTAATTTTCTTTAAAAAATTTGTATTTGATTAATTTTCTGTAGAAAATTTTTAATCGATTAATTTTCTGTAGAAAATTTCTATTGCTGAATTTTCCGCAAATTCATTTTCTGTAGAAAAATTCTATTCGATTAATTTTCTATAACAAATTTTTATTCGGTTAATTTTACTTAAAAAATTTCTATTCGATTAATTTTATTTAGAAAATATTTTCAAAAAAAGTTGTTTTTGTACAAAATTTACTTTTATTTTTCAATCTTTGTCCCAAAGCCCACGCATTTAGTCAACAATTTTAATTTCTTCATTTTTTTCTTTTAATTGCAATAAAAACTTAATTTCTCGCCTATTTAGCTGGCAACGTAAATTTTATTTAAAACTTATCTCTTAATTTTTTTTCTTTTACATTTAATACCATGATTTTTTTTCTTTCATTCTCCTGAAATTCTTAGAATTATTTTTTAAATACTCAACTGTCACTTACAACATCTACGTTTTCCTTCTTCATTAGGACAATAATATTTAAGCAGCAAAGAAATCGCTAAAAGTAGTGGGTGGATAAAATATATAAACTTGTAGAAAAAAAAGAAGAAAAATGTAATTAAGAAAAGTTTTTGAAGGATTTAAATCAACTTTATTTTGTATTTTTTTATTAGCATGTACTCCTACTAATTTAACAATTTTATATATACATACATACATACATACATACATACATACATACATACATACATACATACATACATACATACATACATAAGATTATTTTAAAATTATTTTGAGCCAGAAATGTATGTAGGATCCTTCATTCAAATTTAAAAACCTCATTGGTTCTACGGTCGATTTGAAGTTATAGATTTATCTCCAAAAATTTTCTGTTCCGAACAAGGAGGGCTCAAATTAAGATAAGTCTGACATAATTTTGCCATATCTTCGTTTCACATTCTTTGTTACTTTAAAGTTTAATTAGTCACGAAAATTGTTTTTATTTTTTTGCATTTTTGCAAAAACAAATATTAGAACATTGGTTACGGAAATAAATAATTTATGTTGTTTCGACTTTTTTACATCCACAATAGTAAAACAAGTCAAAGTTTAAAGTGGCGTAGTTTTAGTTTTTTTATAGTCTTCTGCCCTTCAGAAGACTATAAAATTATTATATATATTTTAGGAAATTTTTATCTATATAAATAATAGGCAAACACATTTTTCGTAATCCCTTTTACGGTCACACTAAACAACGGATTTTAATAAAAAATATAACACTATAAAGATATTTTCTCGTAGATGTGCAGAATATAGAATTTATAAAAATCCATTCAGTATTTAAGAAGTTATAAGCGGAAAAAATTGATGCTAATCATATACCATAATTCATATGAATATAAACAAAACATACAAAAGAGCGTCTCAAATTATTTAACTGTATATTCTCATATGTACAACTTTCTCATTCAAAACAGTTTCATTGTTGTTATTTTTTTTATAAAATCAAACTGGAAATTAATGTGAAATAAATGTTGTTATTGCAAGTTAGAGTTTTTAAAAAAAGTAGTTGTGAGAGATAAATTAAATAGGAAAGAAATTTTAACTTTGAATTGATTTGTCTTTGTTATGGATTATAAGAAACAAGTAAAAAATTAAACGATTTGAATTACTTTTAACCGGGTCTTTTGTTTTTGTTCCTTAGCCATTTCTTTTTCTTTTCAGAAAATACACATTTTTATGTAAAAATAGCCAATATCCGGTGTGCTTCGCCAACCCCCGATAGATAGATGTTTCCCGTGAAAAATTTGAAAATTCAAGCTCTGAAGTTTCCCAGACATACTAATTTTTATATTTAATTTTTATGGGAGAAAAGATACCTCCATAATCTGCTAATTTATAACACAGATGTTTTCATGGATGTCAAAATTCTTTGAGCAAAATTTGAGCATTCCAACTCCAAAAGTTTCCCAGTATTTTAGTATTTTATTTATTTATTTATTTAACTAACTTATATATAATAATTTACAATTAAACATAAATATAAAATAAATAAATTAGTTTAAGAAACTTATTATAGATTTTTTCACAATATGAGGACTTAATAAAAAATCGATAAATCTGTATAGTTGGTTAAAAGTATTGCACATTCTTCTTATTGGATCAGCATCGGCATATTTAGATCTAAAAAATGTCATCATTAAGGGAATAAAGTTACGGGAAGGACGTCGAGGAATGTTGAACATTTAACAAAAATGATACATTTACAACATATTATTTTATAAGAGCCAGACGTGCAGAGTAAGATGGCAGATTGAGCGGGTTAAATTGTAACCCACGAAGACAAAATAATAGAAATTGTTTTTGCTCCGTTTCAATTGCATTGGAGTGACTTTCATAAATAGGGTCCCATATTACAGATTCATATTCAAGAATTGGGTGTACAAAGGGTTTTCGTAATATATGGGCCATTAAATTCTTTTGCCCAATGTTTTATATATCCAAGTGTACCCCTGGCTTTATTTATTATAGTTGTCATATGTAATACAAAATTTAATTTAGAATCAAAGATAATACCCAAATCCTGAAAATATTCTACTATTTCGACTTGGTAGTCACCAAGATAATAATTCACGGTTAAAGGGTATTTCCGACAAATCGCATTATGTTATTTGGCTGATATTACACAATTGATATAAAGAATCCAAGCCTTTTTGAAGAAGTTTCCAATCCAAAATTTTATTAAAGCTTAAAAAAGACCTTAAGATCATCTGTATACATTAAAATATTTGAAAACTTTATTAGGGTGGGCAAGTCGTTGATGAATAGTGAAAACAGCAGCGTTCTGAGATGATTACCCTGAGGTACACCAGAAAATATTTTTTGAAACTTGTTTTTGAAGCGAACAGTTTGTGTTATGCCCAGTGTTGCCGATTTCTGTGTAATTGTTCAAAAATGCGACAATTTTAAATTCCTTGGTTATTTTTTGGATAATGAAATTTTTTTGTAATTATTGTGTAATTTCAATGGAACTCAATTTCATAAATAAGTATATAACCTTTTAATAGGAGCGGAATAAAATGTGTAACTTGTGATTTCCACGATTTATAATGTTTTCAAAAGAGAACTTTAACAACTCCTATGAATGTATGTAAGGAGTTGTCATTGGCAGAAATATCAGTGGCACATTGTACATTGTTAAAATCAGCGCTTTTTGTGTTCTTTTTCAGTGATATTTATATTTTAGATATCGCAGAGTTAAGACAAAATAATGTTTTTATTTATTTATTTTTTATTAAAATTAGTTCATTTTCAAAAAGTTAAAATTTTTATCTATTTTTTAAATTTTGGATAATTTAAAGGTTTGGGTTGTGTAAAATGAACTATCGACTCCGGCAGCACTGGTACTGACAGATAAAT
Organism: Phormia regina; assembly: GCA_001735545.1. Taxonomy (NCBI): domain Eukaryota; kingdom Metazoa; phylum Arthropoda; class Insecta; order Diptera; family Calliphoridae; genus Phormia; species Phormia regina. The sequence goes on from MINK01171982.1 coordinate 10,278, forward strand.
ATGAATTTAATCAGTTAATACTTAAATTATTAAATTCCATCAATTGTAGTTTCTTTATTAGAAGTAAATGATTTACTTTATCAAAAGCGAAGTTTGTATAGATGATATCAGTTTGTTTCATTTGAAAAAAGCCATTGCTCATGTAAGATGAATTAGATTAGTTATGGTGGAACATCCTTTTTGAAAACCATGTTGATACAGGGATATTATGCACGAAACTTGATAACAGAAGTGATCAGTACTTTCATTTTCAAAAAGAAACAGATATTGATTTACCATCGACCAAATTATATATAGCAAACATATTACTTATTATAACATCGTCACGGAGGTGGTTATAGGCTATATAAGCTCTCGATTGGATTTCATGCCCATATTTTACGCCCACTTTTTATAACACTTAAAAGACCGCACCGATGTTCAGGAAATCTTACACACAGATAGCACCAGTGGCGTTGGTCGTTATAGGTTATGCATCTTACGCCCACGTTTTAAAACTCATACGGCTGCACCGATTTTCACGAAATTTGACACACAGATAGATCTCGGTTGGATGTTACGCCAGGAAATTTTACACACATATAATATCGGTGCCTGTGATCGTTATAGGCCATGTAAGAACTGAATTGGATGTCCCTGAAACTCTTAATCGGTAGTTAATATTTGATATCGCTAAATAAGGGGTAGCGAAGCGCACTGGATTACGATCGTATACAATTAATAAAATAAAAGTGGATCATAAACAATTTAATTTTTTAAAATTAAAAAATATTAGAATATCGCAATGTCACTCGAAAAAATTTTAATTGTTTGATGATAATGTAATTTTTTATTAACTGAATAGAAATTCATATTGGTTAGATAGACGAATAAAAGATTCTAACAAAATATTAACACTTTTTAGAGCATTTAAAAATGTATGCGAAAGAATGCGAAATATATTTTAAAATTTTTGAAGTATTGGATTAAATGTAATTGATCTAATACTCAAAATCCTAAGAAAAAGACGCAAAATCCTAAGAAATTTTATGCGCTTTCTAAATAGTTGTGTATCCAACAAATACAACCCTTCGTTTTTATATATAAAACTTTTTTGTTAATAGACAAACTTAAAGTTTTATAAAGGTTTTTGTTAACCCTTAAATATGTATATAAATTCGTAAAACTGTTTGTTTGTCTTGTAAACCAAATAATCAAGTTTGCAATCGTAAATTACCTTGTTGTCTTGAGTTTTTGGACTATAATTAGACACCAACAGAATGGAATGCGTATTTTTTGTGCCGCTACACACTTTATCAGCATTCGTGGTGTCTTATCCATTTGGATTTCGTTGAAACCTAAACACCAAATATTATAAAGATTATAATCATATACTTATATTTTCTAGCTATGAAAACTTAAAAGATGATTATAGGAAGAAGATGTTCTTAAATTTAGCAGAAGTTTTTATGCTAGATGTAGAATCCCCCTAACAGAGAAGTGAACAAATTACAAACTATTTCAAAATATTGATTCTTAATATATCGATTCTTCTTTTCCAATTAAAACAATTACTTTATTTAATATTTATAATTTAATTAAATTTATTTGTTACGTATATTTAAATATTTAAAATCTAAAACTTAAAAGATTAAAGCCATTATTTACAAAAAAAAAATATATACCTAAGAATACTATTACTTCTTTTTAAAATTGAAAATTTTATAAAATCTGTATGAATTTAATTTATATATAAAATATAATAAGTTCTTTATACAAATTTTTTTTTTTTATTTATTAAAAGAAATATATAAAAGTAAATTATGTATATAAAATAATCGTTATTAAGTAGTACATTATATATATTTTTTTGGACTAGATGAATTGGTTTTTGTTTTGCCTTTTTTATTAAATTTTTTAACTTTTTTCTAAAAAAATAAAATTTATAATTATTTTTTGTTTCTTTTAACCAACTCTTTGAAATTTATAAATATTGGAAATATTTGTTTATGTTTTCTATTTTGTTTAAATTGTTATTATTATTTTATATTTTTATAAATATGAATGAGTACGATTTTCGTTTTTGGAAAATAGAGAACACAGAAAAAATGATTACCGTCTTTTTTACAATTAAATCCGTTGTTTAATTTTGCATGAAAATTTAATAAATATATTCAAGAAAAAATAAAACAAAAATTAAATTTTGGTATGATTTTTTCCTATACACATTTTTAATTCATTCAATTATCTAATTGATTGACTTAATTAATTTATTAATTGGGAATTTTTTCTATTTTGTATTTTTTATGGTTGTAGGTAATTGATATAATCATTTTGGTGAGAGATGCAAATTTGAGCAAGTTTTTAATTGAATGAATTATTTTCGTATATATTTGTTAATTGGTGACTTTTTTCTGTGTACTTAGTAGAATAGATGTTAAAGATTTTTCTAAATCTCTGAATTGAATTAATTTTTGGATTTTTTTTTGCCAAGGATCTTTTTTTTGGATTTAAATGCACAATTGCTATCATTTTTAAATTTTGATTATAGCATTTTGTTTTTCATATGATTTGTTTAAAAGAAATATTTTGTTTTTAACAAAATTATTTCAATCTCTTTTAAATTCTCTCTCCCAAATGGGATCATAAGCCACATCCCATTCTTTAATATTATTTATTATTTACATGTGAACCGTTGAGTTTGCAGCTGATACTGAGGGTTTGTCCTCAGTTTCAGGCTCATCTTTACATTGCTCCATGTCAATGACCAGACAGTCATAGGGTGGTGGAGGTATGTCAAATTTTACCACACTATCATAGCTAGGAGGTAGTGAATCCACTATTCTTAAAATATCATTTTGAGAATTGATCTGTTATGAGAAAAATATATGAAATTATTATTAAAATATTATAAATTCATAAAATGTGGGATACATACATGTGATACCCCACGTCCATTACTTCCTACACGATTACCCACTTCATCAATGGGTCCTGCCCAAATACATACACCCATTCTATGCGTTACATAACCACAAATTATAACACTAACAATTAGCATGCCAATACCTAAAGCAAATACCAACCAACGACTTTCAGGACTATTGGCCATATCATGAAGATTCTTTTCCAATTGCAGGGCACATAAAATTAAAATAGGTACTGCTATCATGGCCACTAGTAAATCTATTATAGGTCTTTGTTGTGACATTCTGTAGGCTGTTCTAGCTGTGTCGGTGGTGGTGTTTGTGGGTGTGGCAGTAGAGGAGGCGGTAGTATTTCCTGTAGTAGTAGTTGAAGCTATGGAACGTGCAGCAATTGTATTATGATTTTGCAGTACCATACTGAAATTAAATAAACACTTAGTGGTTAATTATTTTAATAATAAAAATTTTAATTCAATTTAATAAACAAAATATATAAATAATAAAAATATTACGTAGTTTGTATATAATTTTATTAATTCTAATTATAATAAAATCACGTTTCTTTATCAAATTCTCTATTAAAGCAATGAGATTTCTTTTATTTATTTTTGTTAATAAATTCTAAATTGAGGGCGTAAATAAGTCTAGTATTTTACGTTCTATTTTTCTGGAATTGGGAAATAAAAAAAGTAATAAAAATAATCACTTTAATATTTTCTGGGAATGAGCTTTGTTGTTGTTGTTTTTTTTTACTTTTGTTTAATCAAGTACAAGTTAATACAATTGTTTAGATTAATTGTCATTTAATGTACTTCTCCCCAACTTGTATATATTTATATATTTTTAATTAACTGATATTTTCTACTTGAAAATATGTGTTTTATGTAAAATAATTTGCATTATAAGTTTTTCGAAAAAAAATCTGAATTAAATTATTAATCAGCGTTTCTTTTATATATTTGTTTATTTAAATAAATAACTTAAATTTGAATATTTTCTTTTTTAAATTCAAAATTTTCCAAAAATATATGAATAATTCATATTTAATTATTAGAAATTTAACGTTTTAGAAAAATTTCAAATAATGACATTTTTATTTATATTTCTTTAATTAATTAAAACCATAAGAAAAAATAATTAAAATCCCATAAATTATTTTCGTTTTTCATTGATGCAAAATCTGAAGCAGTGGTTGGCTAAGCCACAAATAATGATATATACATATATATCACATAAATAATCAATCAAATATCAATATCTTATAGTTGGAAATATTTAACATAAAATATTTTTTATAGAAAATATTTTTATGGGTTGAGTTTCAATTAAATAAAAAAAATTTATATGTTTTTATGAATACCCCCAATTTGATTAATTATTTACTTAGAATAATATTACCAAGAGATTTATTTTTAAAAACTGTATTTTTATTATTATTATTTATTTTTTTTTTTGGAAAATTTTATTTAATAATTAAAACTACTTACTACCTTGTATCGAATACAGTTGACATCAGCATATCTCCCGGTAAACTTACACGCATTTTGATTAATTTTGTTTAATTTAATGGTTGTTAAAATAACATTATTAATTTAATTAATTGTTTTCATTAATAAGTTTATTATAAACAAACTTAAATATAACTGTCATTATAAAGGTTTATTAAAAAAAATGATTTTGTTTATTTAGAAAATCATTAAAATTTTTTGCACAATTTTATTTCAACAACAAATTCACCTTTTAAATATTTCAATATTTTTCGTTAATGATCTGCTGTTATTCGTAAACTGAAGCAAAATATTATTTTAACTTTATATTTTCGTTAAAACAGATATCAACATATGTTCCTTGCAAAGAACGTGTGAAATTTTAAAGCCTTTTTTTATTATAATTTGTATTTGATAAAAATTTAAGTAAATAATAATAATAGTATGGTAGACACGTTTAAATGTTTTATCAAATTTTCTGAATGTGCCAAATGTATCAAGATAATTTTTAATTAAATTACGAATTGCAGTCGCGATACTATTATGTATTTTGTCTAAAAATGATTTTATTTAACACACTTATTTTAATTTTTTGCATTATATGTCTAGATAACATGAACTCTAATTAATGTCGCCATAAAGCGAGAATGAATCATTTAAGTGCAATTATACGTTATGTGCTTAGCCTAGCAAATGTTGTTTTATACCAGTAAATAAATCATAAATATGTGTAAAATCGGTATTAGTTTTAAATAAATCATAAATATGTGTAAAATCGGTATAAGTTTCACAGTTATTCTCTATTAATGATTTTCATATTATATTCTATAAATAGGTAGGGTATTTGAAATAAAAAAAAATGTATGAAAAAGGTAAATCTGTACCAAAATTCGGGATGGGGTCAAGTATAGACCTATACTTGTATTGAGTGCAAAATAAAAATACAAATGCAGAATATTACGTCGATACTGAGATTCATATGTATTTATGCACTTTCCTAGAGGGAAAGAACTAACACAAAACATGTCACGGGATTGGTCAAAAGTTCAAATATTTTGCATTTGCTGGACCTTTCACTTTAACATGGAGTTGTCCTAGGAAAGAAAAATTCAACCTTTTTAACCAGTTTTGGTACAGGTCACAGAACTAACCCAAAAGGGCATTCGATGTGACAAAATTAAGAGATCATTTGCACTGTTGCACTATTTCGCTTGTCCCGGGTTTAGACCAGTGTTGTAACCCAGAATGTTACTAACTACACACATATCCTATGTACAAATTACACACCTGAAGAAAAATTACACATGATTTTTTTCTCTTAATATAAAATATAACAATTAAATATAACATTATAAATATTTTTCCCCTTAGAATTTGGGGCAGTTACTTCTTCGGATTTATATTGAAATAAATTATTTTCATGATCTCCACTCAGTGACTGAGAGTTAAAATTACACATGGGCTACACATGTAAAAAAAAATTACACACGATATGTGTAATTACACATCCAGTGGCAACACTGGCTTAGATTAAAAGAGCGGGAGAATAATACAGAATATATACAAATTGTAAATTTAAGGAATGCCGAGCACTGCCTAAGGTTCCTAAATCGTAAAATATATGCTTCAATTATAAAAAAGCGATTTATCGCCAATACTAAGTTCAATTAATCTAAAAATGATTTTTTTTATATTCGAATTGACTGTAACTCTATAGTTTATAATTTTATTCATTTGAAACCAAAAAAAAAAACAAAAACAAAAATATATAATTTAGCATATAATAAATAATCAAAATATCAAATAATTTAATTGAAAATATTGTATAAAATAAAAAAGTGGAAAAATCGAATTTTAGTTTAAATATTATTAAATAGTTTAAATAAATAAAAATAATAATTGTTTATTACTTTTTACCGCTTTTGTCATCGTTTGCCGTTTTTATTGTGTTTATCATCAATGCGGTAGTAAGAGAGAGAATGAGATAAGTGATGATAACCATCATAAAAATATAAATATGTGGTGCACACTTAACAAAACCAGATTAGTGCAGTCATTGCACTAATTATGACTTTGAGTTACGACTCTTTGATAAGCTGACTCGTTCTTTAGCTTGATCATTGAAATGCACTTTTTCTTTTTCTGATACTTTTACTACTCCTGTATATACTACGTTCGTATATACATATGTATGTTTGTATTTATGTATGATAAGAAAAGGTCATTTGGTTAATGATTAACAAAAAAAAAAGAGCAATAAAAATTGCAACGGTAAAAAATGTACTTTTCATTTTTAATGTATTTTATTATTATTTTTTTGTTTTTGTTCTCCTATAAAAAAAAATAATAATAATAACAACAAAAGGTAATATTTATTTACATATTTTATTTATTAATTTGTTTATGTATTTTCTCACTAACAAGTGTAGGAGAATGACTTGAGATAAGTTAACAATCACTATAAGATGACAGATGGTGTTTATCTTTGATTGAGTTGTTGTTGTTTTAATTGTAATTTTCCCAACGTTTATCAGTAAATCATTTGTTGGTTTTTACAATAATGTTTGGTTATTTAAATGGTTTGAAATTATATATTATTTCAACATTTAATATATTATGTATGTGATTTACAAAACCATGGAAATTAATATGTTAAACAGAATTAAAATATTTTATTTTAAAATATCTGATCAGTTATTTGTTACAATAACAATGACCCATAATTATTAACAGCCTTAAATATGAGAAAATATTCATCCAAACTGTAGGGTTTTAAGTAGACCTTAAATAAATTCTTAGTTTATATTTAAATGAAATTTTTATTTAAATATAGATTTATTTAAATTGTACACATCTGAGTTAATGATAAGAGTGTAAAAAGTCTTTATTATATTATTTATTTATTTGTGTTTTTTTTTTAATGAATTATTTGTTTTTATAATAGAGTAAAATTTATTTGAGTAGCATTTTTTTTCCTTTTTTTTTTCGTTTGCATATTTTCAAATCATGTGACTAAAACGACTACTTTTAAAGACGACTCACGAGAAATCGCTGTGATTTTGTTTTGTTTCAAACACTCTGTTGTCGAATGTGATATTTGTATATTTATTTTAAAACTAAATTAACTTAATTAAATTAAATGAAACAAAATGTTTAATTACTCAAGAAAAAAAAACAAAAACTTAATTTCATGTAATTAGTTTAATGAGAAATTATAAAAGCTTTAATCTAGAACATGATTAAGTGAAATTTGTTATCAAAATTATGATCTCCATCCAGGTTTTTAATTTTGTTAAATAAACAAGTTTTATGTTTTAAGAAAGAAAAATTAAACATTTAATTTTGAAAAAATAAAATTAACATGATTTATTACACAGTTTTATAAAATTTATCTTTTTAATTCTTTGAATTACATTTTCGAATTTTCATAATATTTTGGAAAATTTACTTTTGCAATTATGTATAAAATGTCAATTTTTTTATATTTTTATATCTCCATAACCGTAGACCGTATTAAAAATTAGTACAATAACCAGTTGAAGAATATTTTAATTAGAATAATTTTATGTTTTTGTATATGCTGTAATATACATATATAATCTCGTTTAATAAATATTTTCTAATACATATAAATTACTATATTAAATAAGTAAATAGTTCGTCGTTTCAATTGTGTTTTGTAATATAAAGTTTATACTAAAATACTGATAAGAGACGAAATGATGATCATGATTTAGTTTATCAGCAACAATTCACGTGAATAAATTCATCGCGTTAATTATGATTAATTTTTCTAAATGCCTGGATTCAGGTCTTTTAGAAAACACGTGTTTTCCATTTTAATTAAAAAAAAAAGAAGAATATTTTTGTAATTGGAAAAAGTCTATAATAGAACTAAATGTTGTTCATTTTGTGTATTGGAATTAAGCACCTTTTTCTCACTTTTGATTCACTCAAATGTAATTGATGAAATATCCTTGTGCACCTTGATAAAATTTGGAAGATAAGTTTAGGTCCCAAAAGCAGAAAAAAATCCTAACAAAATTACTGGTATCGTTAGTTTTATGGAGTTACGGCAAAATATACAATGTCATTTGATACAGTGGGCTCTATAAATTATTAATTTAAGTAATCTGTGAGACGAAATAATAAATAAATAATCATCAAATAATGTTTGCCAAAAAGGCCACTTTATTTCATAAAAGAGTACAATGAGTCCAAATATTTTTGGCTCGCTTTGGCATCATGTCACTACGGTAAGAAAGGTTTGGTGTGATAACAAAACAATAACAAAACACTGGTCTTAAGATACCGAATGATACACAAAAAATAAAACGGAAATAAATCTGTAATTTCCAAACGGCTGGCCCGATTTCAATAAAATTTCATACAGTTTTAGTAACGGTGTAGGCTAGTTTAAGTTTAGAGTTTATAGAAACAACGGGGTCTAGAGGGGACTGAAGATGGACACCTCAGGATTTCAAAAAATTGAAAACGATCCAGATCCGTTTTATCTCAGCCGAATTGTAGTTTTGGAAATACAGCCAGCTAAAATTTACATTTCCAAAGAAAATTTTGATTTTTTTAAAGCTCTCCTGATATAAATTAAAAATTTGATTTAAATTGTTTTCTCAAAAGTCCACAGAAATGTAGTGATGGATCTATAAAGAAAGAGAGCTAAAAATTGTGTGGTGCAACATAGAAGAAATATTTAGGTGTTGGAAAATTATTTGGCCGTCCACAAAAAAAAAAAGAGGAGAATAGCGGTTCATATATAGATTGCTTCTCGTACTTATGCTGCTACAGAATGCTCATTAGCACATTAAATGTCTAATAAACCGGTATTGGCAATCACTAATAATGACCTTTTTGTTTTAATGTGATGAGAAAATATCTGCTTCTGTTATTTCACATAACAAAATTTATAATTTTTGCAATAAAATTTCTATATCATAATTTTTCCAACTTTACCCGATATTTGGGTATTTGCATATTTTCCATCTATAAAGTTGGATAATGGATAGAATTATAAAAGTTATTTATTTATAGAAGATATTAATAATTAAAAAAAAAAGAAATAAAATAAAAACTCTAATAACAACCGTTTCTCATTACTGAATTTTGCTATAAATTTAAATGTGCTTACACTTTTTAGAAAATGTAATTTGTTAAAAGTTTAATGAGATTTAAAAAAAATTAATTTGGTCAACTGATATTCTATATACAAAACTTTAAATCTACGAAGTCAGAAAAATCGATTTTTTTGATATAATAGCTGCTTTTATGGATATATTTTAAATTCTTAAAAATGATCCCTTAAAATTTTCTACAGTTTAAAATTTTTTTTTAACAAATACACATGAATAACATTTTCTTGTTTTCCTTCATAATGTTTATTCATCTAATATTTACGTCGGCTAGCAACCTTTTCAATCGAATTATAAAATTGTTTAAATACAAAATTAAATTCATACATACGAACATGAATGTATATGCCATTTATGTCATTAATATAATTTAATAGTAAATATTAAGTGATATATAAATAATTTATGTAATATTTACATACAAAATAAAATCTATTAAATCTAAAAATATCTGTTTGCCGTTGCTAGGCAAATAAACTTGAAACTAATATTTTTTCACACGAAACAATTTATATGAAACGATTTTGTTTTAACTATAAAACTAAGTAGAAGTAGAGAGGGAAGATAGATTATTGACTAAATGTTTTAAATTTTCATACTTAAAAAATTAATGTGTTAAATGGTGTTAATAAATTATTTAATTATTTATTAATAAAATTAATCAATTCATTCATGATTTTAACAAATAGATAAAGAAGACATATGCGATTAATTTTATTGCATATTGTTGTTGTTGTTTGTATTTTACGGAAATATTTAAATATTTAATTTAATATTTATACATTATTATAAATCAATTGTGATCGTCATCATCATCATCATTATGTTCATTGCCATTATTGTTAAGTGGGAAAAATAATTTTTTTTTAACAAATGTTGTTTTCTTGTTTTAATTAAATTTTGTATTAATTTAATTAAGATATTGTTTATTTGTTAAGTATGTTCTTATTGTATATTAATAATATTAAAATTAAAGAAATAAAAAAAAGTAATCTAATGTAATAACCGGCAATTTTCTTGGGAATATATTTTGTATTTGTACTGATCATGTGTTCATGTCACTTATGTGATTTGCAGGAATTTCCGAACGATTAAAAACTTTGAATGTCAAATTTTTAACTTTTGATGACTAATATACTAAGATAATATTTGTTTTCTAATTTACATAATAAATAATTAGGTATTTATTTGATATAAGGGTAGTATACATTTTTATTAATCAAAGTATCATAAAAACCAATATTTATTTATTTACTTAAGTCTAAAGAATAATATTCTTTACAGACTAAGGATTAAAATTAAAATATATTATTGCATTTTATTTGTATGTAATTAATTCATGTTTTGAAGTATTAAGTTTTTAAAATCTCTTTTTGATGTAGTAAATTCAAAAATATGATTATTATTAAGAGAATTAAAGTAATTTAATGATCTGATTATTGGACTATTTAACACATAGTTTCTATGATGTAAGCTAACGTAGAATAAATTCTTACGACGGAGTGTAATTCTACATGGACATGAAATAGTATTTTATTTAATAATTCCGGGAAATCAATATTTATATTTAAAAGATCAAACAAAAATAGCAAAGATTGAATCTTGCGTCTTTTTTTTTCTAATGAAATCATCCCCAAATGTAAACAGCGGGATTCATATGATGGTGACGGAAAAATATAATCTAAGTGAGGCAGGGAGAAAGTATTTTTTTTTTTTAAAGACAAGACTGGTGAGTTTTTTTTTATCAACCAAAAAAATACACCATTTTCAGTTGTATTTCAGAAATATCGAATTATATTTTAAAAAATTCTATTAACTTACAGAAATTTTTAAATATATTTCATAAATTTCTGAAAGCATAATTAGAAACTTCTGATCATTTTGTCATTCTTAAAATTTCTCATACATCTTCAATTCTGAATAAAAAACGATGCAAATAAAATTAACTGTTTTAGATGGAAGAAAAAATTTAACTTTCTAAATATGTTAAGATTTGTTCGGATTATATAAATTTTTAAAGAATTATTGCACAAAGTATCTGCATTATTTTTATTTATAATAAAAATTGGATTTTTTTTTTTCAAAAAGTCATAAAAATTTTATTAATTTTATCAAAAACTAATATAAAATTGTCTAAGCTTCTTTGCAAAAACAAAGTCCTTAGTATAAACAGAAGCTTTAGAAATCCAAAAACTTGGTTTAAAATTCGTGTTTTTAAAATACATACAAGCACTTTACAGTTAAAAATGATATCCTGGTATGTACCGTAGGACTAATAACAATTCAATCAGTTTTCAATATTTTTTTTTTCGTTTTCCATTTTTCAGCACTAAAAATCCATTTATCATTAACCTGATCATATTTTGCACATGTATAAATAAATATCTTTTAAACGGTTTACTATCGGTCAAAGTTCAATGTATACTGTGAGCGCACAAGGTTTTACACAAAATCGTTTCTCCTATTATTATTATTATAGATTTTTGCAATATTTAATGAAGGATATATAAAAATGAAAATATTGATTTGTTATTAAATCTTGGAAAAATTAAATAACAACATACTTTAATAATCGTACTTTAATCGTTTTGAAATAAACAGATAGATATTAAATCATAAATAGATATTAAATCATTTTAAACATTAAAATTGTGCAAAATTTTTAATTATTAAGATTATTTCGAGAATAATTTTTTGAGCCATCCTAATATACACACATACACTCTTGTTGGTTGGTATTAGAAATATAAAGTTTTTGTTTTTGATGTTAAATTTTTTTTGAAGATCATTTCTTGCACAAAATCATTTAACAAAACTTCTAAAAATATCTCCAAGTGAGTTTTGTTTATTTTAAATTATTTAAAACAATTTTTTTTATACAAAAAACACGCTTTTATTTGTTAACGATTTTTTTTTGGTATTAATACTGGTTATATCACATTATTAAAACGTTTATAATTTTTATTATTATTTATTTCAAAATTAAAAAAAAAAATCATTACAAACTCCGTTTTAAATCGATTATTATAATTTTTTTTTTGTTAAAACAAACACGATAAAAAATAAACCTTTAGCCACAAACGTTGTTGATTGACTGTTAAATTTTACATTAAACTTTAAAGAAAAATTACAATTATTATTATTATTTGCAGTGTTTTTTTTTTTCTTCACAAACTAACAGAGCGTCAGATCGTCAAATCGACAACTGTTTTGAATACATATTTATTTACAACGATCATGACGAGGCACAGTGGAAAATAATATTATGTTTCATAAGAAAAATATATAATTTGAAACAGTTCTTTTGTTAATTGTTGTAAGTTGGATATTGACGTAGAATTAATTTAATAATTTATTAAAATATGTAGAAATTTCTTAGTAGAACGATTAAATAATATGATGGGGTTTTTAAATTGTGAAATAATATAAAAGTAATATGATAGTTAAACTTTAAGATATACACATTTCTTTGTTATAGGGAATTTTATAACAAATAAATGTTAGAAGAATTTCAAAGGAAATAAAATAATATTGTTATTTAATATGAGTTATTTCTCTTTAAAAACCCACTGTGCAATGATGATCATATTGTACTTAATTTTTGTATTTGTCTGTCTGTCTGCCTGTCCGTCTGTCTATTTGTATGATAAAATTTAATTTATTATCAATGTAGTTAATAAATGATTTTTTGCTTCGTAGTTTACTTACTACTTCTGCTACTGCTGCTTTCAGGAACTGTTTGTAACTTCGTATACACACACTCTAACAAACATAGGGACTGAACCTCAGTGATTTTTTTTGTTTTTTGCATTTTGACTTATTATTTACTGTATATTCTTTATTACAATTACAGTTTTGTGGTTTTATTTTAGTTTTTATATTTTGGTTTGTTAGCTGGTTGGTTGCTTGAGTTGTTGCTGATGCAGCAGATTTTTAATTTTTTACGAATCGAATCTCATTGTTGGACTTTAAACTAAAAAACGTGACTGCAACAGCTGGTATTATTTAGTTTAGTATTTGGCTTATTGTTGTACTTTTAGGAAATAAAAGGAAACAGTGTTTTGTTTAGTAAACAATGGGAATTTTTTTTCTTTTGAATAAAGATTTATAACGGATTTTATATTTTTTAAAAGTTGAACAAAAAAAAAAAATATTTATATAGTAGAAGTTAAATCGTTCTTAAGTGTATTGAAAGAGTTATATCTAACGGAAACATTTTGTACTATAGAAACTTCGACAATAGATAATAAAAACTAAATCAGCTATATTTCCTTAAGAGACTGGTGTCTTAAAATGTTAACATTAAGCATAGTAATTTCCTGAACATGCCAAAGAGTTAAATGGTTTTATTAAAGTTCGGTATCTTTAGAACCGATCGATCAATCGATCGATCGATAACTTTTCTACAGAAAAGTAAAGTTCTCTGTAGAAGAATCCACGTTATCGATAACATTTTTAAAGAAAAGTCAAGATATCGATAACTTTTTGTGTAGAAAAGTGTATATTTTTCTCTAAATAAAATTCAATTGATTGATAACCTATTGAAAGAAAAGTTATTGATGAACATAATTCATGCAGTTGAATATTATTTAATATTATAGTTAAATTCTACCTTATATTTTTCTTGTATTTATTAAAATTCTTTTGTAGTCTAAAAACCACTGTACAAACGATCAAATTACAGTTGACTTATATATACACATAAAGGTTTTTTATATACCACCTAAAAATAGTCGTGCCTCCCAGAAAAAAAAAAAAATTGCGATAGAGAATTAAATGACTTAGTTATTCCTATTGCGTTGGTGTTTTAATACAAATAAAACTTAAACAAAAAAATCATTTAAATAACTGGAAATTGTTATTCATATTTACTTGTATTTACGATTTTGTCCAACAACACAAATTACTTTTTAATAAAAATTAAAAACACAAATGATGCTCACAAAAAAATTTAATTTTAAGAAACTTATTTAAAATTATTTCTAGTTCCAACAGTAGTTAAAATATAATTAAAAAAACATTAGACTTATTTTTTTTGCTCTCTATGCAAAAAAGAAAAAAAAAATGGGATACAGTTTTAAATATCTAAACCACATATTTTTTTATTATAAAACCATTTGTAAGGGAGTTTACATTACCTTTATGTCTGGCAAGATTTGTAATCTGACGTTATGGTACAGTTTAGTTAAAGATTGAAATATATTTTGGTTTCTCTATAAAACCACAAACCAACAAACTATAGTAACACTAGAGAAATTTTTTGATTTCTTCATTTTTATTTTAGTAGCTGCATATTTCTCCTAACAATTTTATTTTAACAAATCGATAAAGTAATTTTTTTCAATACAAATTAATGTTGATATTAAATATCTTATAAATAAAATATTGTATGCAATCTTTCAATATTTATTGCTCCTCCTAATAAATAATAAAAAGCTAATTTAATTAGCTTTTTTCAAACACCTAAACAGACAAAAATTATGACTAAAATTTTGTTTAAACAAATTGTTATTTGAATTTAAATAAAATTTGGGTTTAAATTATTTTAAAGTACAAAAAATAAAAGCAATTTTAATAAGAAAAAAACTAAAAATGTTTTTAATAAGACAATTACGAATTTGAATGTTTGATTTTACTAATACAATGATAGGTCCGATTTTAGTAAAAAAAAAATATTATTAGTTAGTTTTATAAATTTAATAATGGCATACGTAATTTATTTTTTTTTTTTTCTGTGTAACGATAACCTTTACCAAATATTTAATCTTTAAATAAAAAGTATATTATTATATTAAAATTAAATTTCGCCACAAAGTAAAATGAATCTATCACTAGCTCCGATCTACAACAGATGTTAAAACTAAAAAAACTAAAAAAAATAAAAATACATTTATTTCTATTAGTTTTTGTTGAAATTTTTATTTGCAATTTAAATTAAATACTGTCCCCCATGTGGCACTTAAACATGTTTAATATGTATTTATAAATTATTTATATTTATTACTTCATTTAAAATTTTAATTTAAAACCCCAACTCAAAATGTAATTCTTTCGTTTTAATAGCAGCTTCTAAAGAAACTTTATTATACAATATTGCAGTTGTTTTCTTTTTAATCATTTTTATATTTGTATTAAGAAATATAAAAAAAAAGAAAATCTAGATAAATAAATGCTATAACAACAAGAATATTATTTCATAATAAAAGACTCAGAACCCTGAAAAAAAAAACTATTATGAAATCTAGTGTTTTTTTATTTTTTGCATGAAATTATTTCTATTTAATTGAGTGTGTGGTGACTGGTGTCAATTATTCTGTATTTCAATTATTATTTATACGATTTGTTACTAAATATAGAAAAAAAAACAAGTATTTGTATTAAATGCTAGAATTAAAGAAATTAAAATGTTGACTTTAACAAACAAACGGTAGTGAAGAGGAAATATATATATAATGTGTGGTTTAAAATGTACATTATATAGACTATAGTTTACACAATAGACTAATCTATCGTTTACACTTTAGTTTAATCTATAGATCACTAAACTAATCTACAGTATATACAATAGACTACACTATAGTTTACGCTGTATACTATACTATAGTTTAGATTGACAGATTAACTACATGTTTATCTAAATGCGAACGAAAGTTTCGTTAGAGTAAATGTCTAGTTTATAGTGTAAACCATAGATTATAATATTGATATGAAGTTCAGTTGTCTAAAACCTAAGTCGATTGTCTAAGAAACATAAGTCTAAGAATGTGTTAGTAACAAATTTCATAGAAAACAAAAACAATTGTAGTACGTGTGCCTTTTTGAGTAATTTTTTTCAATTGAGTTTTTTTTTTTTAAGCTTCATATCTATGTCAATAATCTATGGATTACACCATGGACTACACTATAGTTAACACTGTAGACTAGACTATATAAAATACCTAAGAGCTCATTTACATTGGGTATTTTCCCTGAACTTTTGTAGGCAAGAGGTGTACAGAAGCAAGCGGGGTAAGAAAAGTTGCACATCGTTGAAAAGCTAAAAATTTCATGCATTTTTTTAATTTTTTTTTTCTAAATTTATTTCTAATTTGTTGTTTTTTGTCAAACATTTTAAAAAAAATTTCACAATAGAAATTTATGTGTGTAAATGTAGAGAGATTTTGAAGCAACTTTAAAACAAAATATCATAAACAAACCCTGCGATAATCCCCTATGTAAATAGGCCCTAAGTGTAAATATAAATTATTTTACAAATCAATTTTAAATTTTAAATGTAAGTCTTAGAATATGTTATTAAAAATTTTCATTGGAAACATAAACAATTTTAGCAAGTGTACCTTTTTGAGTATTTTATTTTTCAGTTGAGTTTTTTTATGCTTCATATCTAAGTCAATAATCTATGGTTTACACTATATATCAGACTATAGTTTACACATTAGACTAGACTATAGTTTACACTATATATTAACCATATAGTCCAAAGTGTCAGATTAGTCTATTGTAAAGTTTATAATTTAGTATATACTCCATCCTAATCTACAGTCTTTAGTGTAGTATATTGTCTTAAATTAATACACATAAAAAAAAAGGTCTCATATAACATTTTTAATTATGCTATTTAGAAACAAAATTCCTCAGCAAAATGAAAAAAAAATTTGTTCAAATTAATTCAAAAATTTATTTATTTAATAATCAGTAAAAATCCCACTAATATTCTCATACATTTTTAAAATATTTCATTTATATAGAGAATTTGTTTTCCTCTATATAAAGATTTTTTAATTGTTATTTTATTTTTATTGCGATTATATATTTTTTCGTTTTTGGCCACAAAGTCAATGGCCGATTTTGCTAAAAACAACATAAATCGTTTATAGAATTATGATTATTCTTTTATTTTATGTTTTGTTATCATAAATCCTACTATTATGCTATAAAATTTTAAATGATATTATTATTAAGAACAACAATTTGTTTTTCTATTTAGGAATATATATTGAAAAATAATAATAATAGAAAAATTAATCTAACTTATATAGAAATTCGATTTTTATTAAATTGAATTAACAAATTTTTAATTATTTCGATTTTACTCTAACTACGTAAGCATTTCTAGCATTGTACTGCTAGAAATCTGTTCTCTATTGTAAAATATTTTTGTATACGTGCCGTTTGTCACTCTGTCCAAAGGTGGGGTGAAAAATAAAAAAAAAAACACTTTTCTTTTCTTAATGCTAAGTAAATACCTACATATTAAGATAGATTTTTAATTATGATATTTATATACACACATACCCACATAGTTTTTCTAGTGACCCATAAGTCGACATAACATAATAAATACTGAGCTGATAGATAATTTTTTTCTTTCAATTGTTCTTGGTTGTTAAATTTTAGAATTAAATAAAAATTAATTTAATGAGAAATTATTTCAAATTTTTTGCAACTGCTGTTTTTTTTTTTAATTAATATTAATATTATTATTTTTTTTAACACACAAACACAATTTTTAAGAAAAATGTTCTTTGTCATATGCTAAAAATTGGCATTGTTTCATGGAATTTTAAATCTATTACTTGCGGATTTCGGGGAATATTTTGTGAAATTTAAAAAAAAGCATGTGGTATATGATATTTTTGCGAAGATGAGTGAATCATTTGAAACTACTTTAAAATCGATCACGTGTTAGTGAGAGTTAAAAAAAAATTAATTCTTATTTGAAGAAATTATAAATGATATTTTAAAATTATTTTATAGGAATTTTTGTACAAAAATGTTGTAATTACAGTTATATTTCGATCATAAATATTTGAAATGTAACTGAGATTATGTTTTTATTTATTTATTTATTTATTTATTTATTTATTTATTTATTTATTTATTTATTTATTTATTTATTTATTTATTTTTTATAGTAAATGTTGATGGATTTTTTTAATTACATGATTAGTTATTATGTGGTTTTTGATTAAAGCTTTTAAAATATTTTTGTATACCTATTTTTGTGCCCACATCTGTATATGATTTGTTATGTTGTCCTATATATTTTTTTTAAGAGTTGCCCCATTAAAAAATTATTTTCAGACGAGTGGGCGACATTTCTATCAACTATTCCTTCTTTTCTTTATGATTTTAAAAATATTTTTTAAAAACAACTATTAAATCATGGAAATAGAATAATTTTAAACACACAGTGAGGAAGAAAATAGTATAGAAAAATAGTGAAACATAAAATAGTGACAATGTTCAATATTTAATTATGAAATTTATCATTTACAATACATTTTAAGTAATTTTCAATCATAAGATTCAATAAATAGAAAATTTTTACAATTTCTGTTAAAGATTAAGTCTTTTTATTTATACCAAAATTCCCATTACTCTCGAAATATAAGTTAAAGTTTTTGAAACTTCCTAAAATGTGTAAATTTTCAATATAACACCATGTATCAAAAGCGGCGATTAAAAAAGACCCAGTAGCTCTCACAAAAAAAATGTATTTAGAAGACAGTCAGACAGAATTAAAATTTACAGTAGCAAAGCAGAGTAATATTTTTAATTTTAATGTTTTTTTATATCACATTTAATTCAATTTAATAAATTTCTCTTCTATCTAATTTAATTATAATTTAAATTTGAACAATCTTCGTTAAGTTACCGGTTTAATGCTGTATTTTTTCGTAATTAATAAATAACAAAAATATCAGCCGAATAAAGGAAATTTGTGATCGATATCTTTACTGAGTTAAAAAATAAACAATTTTGTATGGAAGAATTTTGAACAATTTAGAAATATACGGACATAATGAAGAACGAATATCAGAATCCTCTCAAGAAAAACAAAATCTTAAAATTTTAAAACCACAATTTTTACTTGTCGATCAAGATATAAACAATAAAATATTGATATGATCCCTACGTGTAGACGGATGGATCAATATTACAATTCTGCCAAGAAAAAGAAATTTTTAAATAATATATATTTTGTTTGTATGTAGTTGTAAATTGTAAGACTCTTGCAATACAAATATATCTGTACATATAACTTTATCTTTTTTTGTTTCTATTCATTGTTTATTTTGCTCTCCACTGTTGTATATAACAGGTGTTTTTTTCGCATAAAATTTTCTGAACTTTTTTTATAAACATTAATATTTAAACTTAAATAGCAAATGTTAATAAAAAATAATGCTATAAATAAAAAAAAAAAACGTATTTAAGAAAATATATGGAGCTTGTAAAAATTTCAAAAAGGGAAATCATAATTTAAACACAGCAAATTTAAGAAAAAAATAAAATAAAATAAAAAAAAAATGCTTACTAAAATTCAAGGTAAAACTCACCTTGAAAATACAAAATAAACAAAAATATTAAAGAAACATTTATGAAAAAATATATATATTTAAACAATATCAGCGGAATTTTTTCGGTTTCACTTAAAAAGTTACAAAATAAATATATATTTGTTTTTTTAAACAGCAATGCAAAATTATTAAAAGATTTTCTTTAAGCAGCAATAAACATTTTTATTTCTTTTTTAATAAAATGCTGAAAATATTTCACAATTTTAGCATAAAATTTGAAGTTTATTTTTTGTTTATATTTTAGTTGTGTGGCCTAGAACTAGAGCACAAAATTGGGTCACAATTTTCCCTTTTTCTGTTAACTAAGCACTAAATTATATATAATTGAAAAATGCTTTTTTTTTGTTGTTTCTATTTAACAATAAAATGCTTAAATATTATTTTCAATTTTTTCCCTTTAAAACAATATTTTTATGTATCTTTCCATGAAATGGAAAACAACTTTATGTTCTCTTTAAATAAGTTTAAATAAGTTTTTTTGTGAGTGAAATGAAAAGATAATTTTATTGTAAAATTTAAATGAAACTAATAATTTAGTTAATTCATATGTAAACATTTTATTAGCATTATCATTAATTTAAGCCAAAAAGAAAGAAAAAAGAGATTTATAATTAAACATTTTCCTAACAAAAATTTAAATAGTAGGTGTTTGTGGACCCTCATATTGTATTTATGTGGAATTTTACTTTTTGTTTATTTTAATTAAAAGTTTTAAAATGAAATGGAAAGTTTTTTTTTTTTTTTAAGCAGGAATTAAATTGTCTTGTGAATTGTGTGAATTTT
>MINK01171983.1:3377-34404 GCA_001735545.1 Phormia regina
TTATTTGTGTCGAACATTATGTTAATACTAACATTTTTATGGGATTTATGCACGTTAAAATGATTTTCGAAAGAGGGGTTTATATGGGAGCTATGGCCAATTATAGACCGATCTTCATGATTTATGCTTACATAAAGCATATTTGTGTTAATTTTCATTAAAATATTTTAATTTTTAATGTATTTTTGAGTGTTAAAACTCTATTCTGGGAAAACATTTGTATGGGGGCTAGGTGAAATAATGGGCCGATCATGACCAAAATCAATAGGCTTCGTCCTTGTACAAAAAAAAAAAATCATATGATCATATCATCATAGGAAAAAATATATTCCTGAGAGAACCAGGATCTCCCAAATTCGACCTAGTTTTTTATGATTTCAATTTTTTTGACTTACTCACTGTCTTTGGACCTGCCGTTCAGAAATTTAAGATCTATGTCCGTTTTATTTTTAAAATGGGACGCTGCTAAACGTTGCGTAAAGTTATTTTAATATGAGAAAAAATTTTATTGATATTCAATTCCATACCAGCGATTCAAAGTCACACGTCTAGAATATTTCGTTCAAAAAAACAGTATTGAGTTTTGTTTAGAATTGGGTACGAACCAACTTATAGTTTTTAGCCAATTATAAAAAAAAATATTGAAATAAAATTTTCGCAATAAATTTTTTACCTAAACCGTCATGAATTTTATTAAGTTCGTTAAAATGCTTGCGAAATCTTCTGGAAAAACAACATTTTTATCATATCAGTTTAAAATTACGATTTTTACACCCATTTCAATAAAAATTTAATTGTTTTTTTTTTTTTTTTTTAAACAAATTGTAAGAGACCCATGGTTTTTCAGTCACTGTTGGGTTAAACGGTACTGAAAATGGGAATAAAATAAAAAAATATTTATTTGTAATAAAAGAAAATATATATCAAATAATATAACAAAAATTTCGTCATCCAAACCTGTAAATGTTTGCATAATAAAAAAAATTAAATTCATATTTTTTTCACCGCCAGCGGTCAGAGGCTTGATTTTTTTTTTTATAGTTTAACGTATTAAACAAACATTATCCCATAGTTTGATGCGTCTTCCTACATAGAGATCTCTAGTATATATACAAAAGCTATTTTAATTATTAATTTTCGACGTAATGAATAATATGGCCAGCAGACTTGCAACGACTATATATTCGTTTACTTCAATTCATATGTTCCATTAGAAATGTAATCACAAATGCTAGGAAACTATACAAGGGTGGGAGTAATAATTATGGTAAAACCAATTGCTTTCTTTTTAAATATCATTGGATTATTATTTTTGTATAAACTTTCGCATTCCTGCATCATTCCTTCTTTACCTATGGCAGTGTAGAATATAGTTCTCTCTTTAAAATGATCAGATATTAAAGGTAAATACGTATGTTCATTCAGTTTTTATTCGTGTTTGCTAGCCGCTACTGTAGACATTTTTTTCTATTATTATACTAAAAAAAAAATGTGTAAACAGCCAGGCAGAGCAGGTCGCCGAGTTTACTATATGTACATATAAACAAAATTATATACGAAAAATAAAAATATATATATATTTTCTCTCGATCTCTGCCTGTCCTCTCCCTCTCAGTGGATGTACATGTATGCATCAAGATAAAAATAAACATAGAGTCCAAATAAACACTCAAAATGATGATTAGCAAAGGTGTCAAATAAAAAATAAAAAAAAAACGAATTAATAAAAACATAAATAAAATAGTTGAAATTTTTTTATAAACAAGTGGAATTACATTAAACAGTTTTTTTTTATTAAATAAATTAACGAAAAAAAAATATAAATAAAATAAATTTATAATAAAATTTAATTTAAAAATAACAATTTAAATGAATCATTGCATTCATTGTATTTTAATTGTTAAATTTTTCCAATAATTTTGAATATTCTAGTGGAATTTACATTCAATATATTTTTATTTAAAAAATAAAGCAGAAAAATAAAAAAAAAAAATTGAAGTGAATGTCTGTTGTGTATGTCCAACGTTCGTGTTTTATAACCAACGATATATATCATCACTACCAACACCATCAATATTGAATTTTTAGATTTTTTTACAAAATGCATTTATTGGAAAAGCCGAGGTAAGTTTCAAATTAAATTTATCATTTTGTATTTACTCTCCAGTATGTTATGCGGGTAATAAAGAAAGTGTTCATATATATATATATTTTGTTTGATATTTTTGTCACACATTGTTTAATTAGAAATATCGTTTACGAGTACGTATAGTGTAAATCTTTATGTCGAATGATACAGAAATAATGCAAAAAGCCCATCACAACCAATGAAAAACATTATTATTTTTTTTTTATTGAAAATAAAAATTTCTGTATGTACTTTATAGGGCCAGTATTCGTTATACATATATTTATATGTTCTACATTGATATATAGATATATATATATGTATCAATGTACATACATATTGTACTCATATGTATAGATCATTTTCTCTAGATTACTTACGATACTTTTGAGCAACTTTTGTTTTCTGTATGTTTGAGTATATATCTTCCATGAGGACAAACTATAACTAAATATATATGTATATAATACAAGCAACCTATGTTTATAGTTCCGGCTCTACAAAGTGATAGTTAGACAAAATATATACTACTTATATCACAACAATTAATGATTACTTTCATATAAAGCTTTTTTTTTTTTTTTGCTAAAAAAAACATTCCAGAATATCATATATAAAAATGTTCCTTTTTAATAAAACGATCAATTGCTAAAAAAAATAAAATAAATATCACCACTCAAGTGAAATAACAGTTTCATAATCACAAATATTCTATATATAATTTCTTCCGATTAATTCATATTTATATATAAGAACATAAAAATCAATAACCGCTGTAATTGTGAAATATCATTTTAAAAAATAGTTATTATAATAAAAAAATTCTTATTATAAAATGTTAGCATTATATTTTAAAAATAAAACAATGAAAATTAGTTTATAAAACTGTCAATCTCAGAAGTGGATTGAGTGTATCTTAGTATCGGGGATTAGATTGTAAAACAAAGAATATAATATGTATTCAGTTAATTATTTCCATCAAAGTAATAAAATAAATCTGGAATATCCAAAAGTATAGGGGCGCTTAATTTTTGAGATCATATAGACTTGAGTATTTAAATTTTTAAAAACATTACGGATTCGATATGTCTGAAGCGATTTCAACTATTTTTACATGAGCGGATTCTACTGGAAATTTTGTCTTTTCAAATATATAAAAAAAAGATTTACAAAGCAAAAATTTTTGCAAAAAACATGTTAATCATGTTAATCATTTTTAATTATGGAATAAAATTTTTGTTAGTGGATATTTTTTAATAAAAGTTAGTACCAGTGAAGGTTTTTTTGGTGATTAATTTTCTTTCATTTTTTTTTTACTTTTCTAAAAAGACATTAATCTAAATTAAAGCACTTTAATCTAAATTAAAAAAAAAAAAAAAAACACTTTTCCGATTTGAAAAATTGAGTCGAAAATTTGAAAACTATGAAAAAATAGCTTGAACTTGGGAGACGTTAGTTATCTCAGGACTAAAGTTTTTAAAAATATAAAAAGCGTATATCTTACTCAAGAACATTTTTTATAACTAAAATAAAAAATAATGTAATTACTTTACAAATTTACGAAAACTCAACTTTTTTAAGTTTAGATCAAAACTTAAGCTCGCCCACATCTACTATGAAATTTTATTGAAATGGAATCATTCGTTCGAAGATTCTATATTTATTTCCCTCTTATTTTTGAAATGGGTATGTGGATCAGTATGTGTCAAAACAATTGTTTACATATCTTGTAACTAGAGTTGCGTAATTTCCGATATTTTTCATTCCCGGGAATCGGAAAATTTTCTATTGTGTACTCGGAAGCTCAGAAATTCCCGACGAAATTAAATGGACATACAATAATTAATTTCTTTTTGCAAGTGAGATCAAATACATATAAAAAGATGATATAAATCATAACAAGTAACGTAAAAATATTATATTGTAAAGGAAAATAATTCATGTTCTTTTTTCATTATCTCTTATGGTAAAATGATAATTGATTTCAAAAATTAAATTTCTCGAATTTTGCAATTTTGTCCCATAACTTTTAAAATAAAGTTAATATTTTTTTAAACGTCAAGAAAAAACTTTCCAAACAAAACAAGAAAAAAGTTTCAAAATTAAAATTTCGAAATAAGTCTCAAAAATTTTATTTTAAATTTTTTTTTTTTGTAATTTCTTTAATATTTTTGGCAAATTGGACTTAAACAATACGTGCAGGTGTAATTTTGAAAAGTGCTAAACGATGACCCTACATTAAGCCGGGGCAAAAAATGGTCAATTATAAATTAAAATTATTGAGTCTGTATAATTCTTTTGTTGGATTCGATACTATTATTATTTTCAATAATAAAAATTTTAAACTTTAAAATTATATATAGTAAAATTCTATACATTTGCTGATCTCTATATTCAGCTTTGTTTCATAGAAAAAAATCAAAATAAAAACATTTTTCAAATTGTGTTGAAATATACGTTATTAGAAAGGTAACATTGTAGATTATATATTTTAAAAGGATTTTTTGGAAAAAGTTATCTTTTGTGGCTATTATAGAGCGCTAGACTTAGAGAGTTTAAAGCAAATATTAATGAATTTATGCATTTTAACAGAAAACTTTTTTAAAATAGTTAAATTTTTTAAAATTTCATCAAAAATGGCATAAAGAAAACAAAGTACAGTGTACTCGCGAAAACGTGAAAGTCTCTGAAATGTGAACAATTTGCCTTTTATTGGCCTTTTATTATATAATTTATTATATAATTTAGCTTATAAATAGTAGCTCTGTGTTGAGAAACAATTCCCTAGTAAATGCAATTATTATTTTGCACCCATATTGACCAAATTTCTGGTTTTGCCTAACTGTGCTGCGTTAGAAATTTTCCTTTATATTTGTGATGTAAAATCATTTTGGATCACCTTTCTCTTATTTTGATAGAGTACCATATAAAATTCAGATTGATATTGTTCGAGACTATTAAACGCAGAGAGTTGAATTTTGTTTCAACTAATTTTGCTGAGGAAGTTTTGAAGCTAAAAACAAATGTACTATTTTTTACTTTTAATAATGCTTTCTTAAATAACGAGCTGAGTGATCCGGCGTTGCGCGGGTTTAATTGAATAATATAAATTAAAATTAATTTTTTTTTTTTATGAAAAATTATTCTACAGTAATGGATGTTTCAACATGACATGGAATCACTGACATCGAAATTCTTTAAAAAATATAATAAACCATCATATGAACGAAAAAGTACCACAATGTTCCCTAATGAAGTTTCCTTAACTTAAAATTCAAAAAGTACCAACAGAACAAAAAGGTACCATAAAATCATCATTTAGGACTACATATCATTAATTTCATCTTTCTAGTTTCAAAAAATACCATTAGAAGAACAAAAAAGGACCATAAAGACAGCTCTTGTGAATTTTTTCCCATAAAGGACCATGTATATTTAATTTCATGTTTCTAGGTTAAATATTACAGGAAATTCAAGAAGTACCATTAGAAGAACAAAAAAGTACCACAAAGTCCTCTGTTATGGATTCTCATTCACTTAGGACCCCATAACCCTAATTTCATATTTCTAGGTTCATAACTTTAGAAAAATCAAAAAGTACCATTCAAATAACAAAAAGTACCACAAAGTTTCTAGTTTCATAACTATAGAAAATTCAAAAAGTAATATTAGAAGAACGAAAAAGTACTACAAAGTCCCCCTTTGTGCATTCTTTTCAACATCGGACCATGTATATTTAATTTCATGTTTCTAGGTTAAATATTACAGAAAATTGAAAAAAGTACCATTAGAAGTACAAAAAGTTCCTCCTCTTGATTTCTTACTAATAGGACCATATATCTTTAAGTCCAACGAATCCCACTCTTGTGAATTCTTATCCACATAGGACTACATTTACTTAATTTTATGTTTCTAAGTTTAATGTAATTGAAAATTCATTATTAAGTTTGAATAAAATGTAATTTTGATACTTTTTTCACCCATTCCAATAATTTTCTTGTATTCCAATAAATTTCTAAATTGTTGTAGTATCCCGTATTAAAATTCTCATATGAATATTTCAATAAATATAAAAAAATGTTTTCTGAAAAAAGAACGAAAAATAGCTACGACTTTTTACACTTTAAAAGTTTGAATTTCTAAAAAGTACCGAATTTTTATTTCTCATTTTTTGATATTAGTTTGCGAGTTATAAGGTTACCGATTTTCCCGTTTTTACCTTTTTTTACCCCCTAAACATTCGAATTTCTTAGTGGATCTATATAGGGGGAGACCAACCCACGTTCCAAATTACGGCTGAAGCTACCGTTTGGGCTGTGGGATGATGAATCAGACAGTCAGTCAGTCAGTAACGTTACTCTTTCATATATATAGATAAATTAAAACTTTGTGCTATAAACCTATTTGAATTGTCCTAACTAACAGCATCTAATCCAGTGTTCATTCAAATTTCATTAATAATAATTGTAAATAAAAATCAAAAGAGTTAAAAAACGTAGATTTCTAATCGAAAATTATGTTACTCTAAAATATATTTTCATTTAAAAATTTTATGCTTAATTCGAATTATTGAATATCCAGCTGAACGTTTGAGAGTACCAAATAGTTCCAGGGAGTACTTCGGTACTTTAGAATATTATATAGTATCAAAAAAAAGTACTCATCTTTTCCATCCCTAATAAGAATACAAAAACAATTTAACATTACCGCAAGGTATTTCAATAAAAATATTGTAAAACAGCTGTTCTTACGAGTATAATTTCGAATTATACTATGTTACTGCTTAAGAAATGCTAATACGTAGTATACAATGTATAAAAAACTATTACAAAATGTCCATGGTGCAATTTCCAAATTTCGAGCAGATTATTTTACTAAAAAATTTATATGTAACAAATTTAATTCATCTACGACAAATCCTTCTATTTTTGGCAGTTCGTTTTATCACAACACACTGTGCAAAGCTAACTTTGAGTCTACATTAGAAAAAAGTTTTTATCAAGTCAAACGTCAAAAATTTATCGTGATAAAGATTTGTCTAATATAGACTGAATTTTTCACTATTATTGCAGCGTTAAAAGGTAATTGTCATGGTTTATTATGATATAATTTTTCCCCTATAAATATATCTGCAACTCGAACAAAAATTTGACGTTTGTCTTGATCAAAATTTCTCTAATGTACCCTCAACGTTATTTTAGTAATTCTTTCATAGTATAATTAGAAAGTATACTCGTAAGAACAGCTGTTTTACAATTTTTTCACTTACATACCTCGCAGTACTGCCAAATTGTTTTTGTATTACCATGTAAAATTTGTTCGTGAGTATTTTACTCATATTCTTCTTTATTCTCTCATTTTCTGTTCAGTAGCTTTACACTAACAAAATACAAAGTATTGTTGTTTTTGTAGATGTGCGAGTTCTTTATAATATTCTATGTAATCCACCATAAAATATATACATAAAGTTGTATTTTAATCCTTGGCGATGTTAGCTTGTTTTAAAATCTCAGCTGGCGGAAAAAATCACCATATTACCATCACTCCTTGGTTAAATATTCCAAAGAGCAAAATAAATTTTAAGTTATTCAAAAAATATGGAAAGTAATAAAAATATTAATACATACTTATCATATTATATGCACACATCCTTTGAAAAAACAAAAACTTTTAAAATTCAAAATAGTAACGTAATAAATATATTTAACGAATGGATAACAGACATGTTATAAAAAGTATAAACTATTTCGAATTAATACCCTTAACTCTAATGACGTTCAATTCCAAGGATTCTAAATGTCAGCTTTTTTTAATCTGGCAATGCCGAACGAACTACCCTGTCAGAAATAACTTTCAAATTACATATATTCTGACATAAGACTCCACCCTTATTTAAACTATGTATTAAATATGTAACTGTCAAGGGTTGTTACATACTCTTATCTTCCAAGCCATATAACGTAATGCTCACAAGAAAAAGTAACAGCGAAAAAACTTTATAAAAAATATCTCTATGAGACAAGTGTGCATTTGTGTAAATCTACTGTTTTAACAGTAACTTAACAAAGAATCGAGTTTTTGATTATTTAAATCAAAACGAATTCAAACATAATTTTTTTAAAAATAGTTAAAACGAGATTCACCTACAATTTACGACTAGTACAAATTGTACCAAATCTACCTACCTATGTATATACATATAGTGTGAAAAATCAATTTGTTAAGGTCGATGTGGAAGTGAAATTTGTAATTAGTATCTAAAAAATTAACGAACATACGAAAATACAATTTATTGTGAAAATTTGTGCAATTTAATATATTAAATTAAAAGTAAAAGTTACTATATACTCGCCTTAAAAATTCGCAAGTGTCTTACAACCGACAGAGGCTATATAATCTTTAATCAGTAATGTCATGTAAGTGATTTGAAATAAAAAAAAAAAAAAGATTCAAGAACCTTAAAAATCAGTTCTTCTGAGTATGTACGAAGTGAGTCAGAGTACATAATAGGTGTATTAAAAAAAAATCCAGCAATAAATATAGAACTTTCGAATTATTCTGGTCCATTCTGGATAATTTGAAGTATTAATAATAGTATATTTTTTTTTGTTAAATTATACACAACCAAATACAAAGGGTGTGAAAAAGTCTTTAAAGTCTGTGAAACATTTAATGGTTTAAATTCTATTCTGGCGTAGGATGTAGAAAAATGCTTGAATTGTCAAATATAATATATTTATTGTTTTAAAATTTAACTATTTTATAATAAATTATACACAAAATATTTATAATAAAATATAAAAGTACTTATTATATTCAGTGTAATAATTGTGCTGATACAGTAAAACGAACGATGTGTGACTATAATATTTTTATGAAAACTACTCAAAAGATATTATAATACTTACATGTAAAATAAAATTTCGTTTTACTGAATCTTCAGTTTTTGGTTGGAGTTAATCGGGTAAATGTTATAAAGTTAAAATATCATTTTTAAAAGTTTATTTGAATATATATATAATTTTGTTCGCTTGAAAAGAAATTGCCACAAATATTACAAAAACAGTTCTATTTTTAATTTAAAACATTATAAAAGGTCATTAAAGAAAACTTTAGACTATTAATTGGGGCCAATCGATTTAAGTATAAACTGTGATAGTTAGTTCATATATAATTAATTACAATTAACTCGATTCAGGTATAAGTACATACACAAATTTATGCAAAATGAATTTTACAATTCCGTAGTTTTTAATCCTGGTAACAAAAAAGTGGTAACAAAAATGTAACACAGTGCACTCAGCCTTATAAAAATATAAATAAAGAAGTAAATCAGGAATTGGCTAATAAAAAATATTGTATATATTTCAATCATGTAAATTATTATTTTTGTATTGTAATCAGTGCTACCAAATCTTCAACGAAAAAAGTATAAATAAATGCTACAAAAATGTGTTAAAAAATCGCTAAAATAACAAAACAAAATAATTAAAAATACGTTTATATGAAAATTTTATATTAATAATTTTTTTTTATTAATTTTATCCTGTTAAGTTGGATTTTGAATCAACAATTTTAATTTTTAACTGAAATTGGATTTGTCTTTTGTTTTCGAAGAAATAATTGAAAAAATCTTCATAAAAAAAGGTTTAAGATAAATTTATTAAAATTGAATGAAATATGAATTAAGTATTAAATATATTACAGAATAGCTAATATTAAAATATTTTTTTCAAAAAAACACAAGTTTGTTTGATTAAATTCAGAATTTTGAAATGGTGTCTGAATACATTTGGTTTTGTATATGAGTCATATTTTGAGGTGAAAGGATATGAACAATTATTTCTATCTCTGCGTTTTATCATCAATATAGACTGTCAAGTATCAATACATGCCAGTTTGCCCAGTCCCCGAATAAATATATTGCCTCAAAGCACCATAGAACTACAGCCGTACTTCTCTCAACTATACATAATAGAAATTTTGGCATGCAAAAATATATTTTTCCTTTCTTAAACAAAAATATATAGACTAAACGTGCTAAACAGAAATCTGTTCAGAGTAACCAATTCGAAATCGATTACGCAGTAACCAATTTGTATAAAACCGGCTCGAAATTGCATAATTTTCAGAATAAATCCGGAGTATTCATACTGAGTAAATTATATTTGCTTTAATTTCGAGTACAACTAGTATTTTTTGTTTAACTAAATTTAATTGATTAAACGATATCATCAATTAAAAAAAAAAAAAAAACAACACAGCTGTTTTTGGAAATACATTGGTAACTTCTAATCCGCTAGTTGGATTCACATAAAATTTCACAAAGTCGTAGCAGAGGAGTGTGCAATTTTATGTTTAAAAGTGGAACTCCATATACCCCTTAGAAGCGATGATATTGGAGTTAAAAATGAAATATGACAACTTAACAAATTTTTGTTTTTTATCGACCCTCGATAGGACCTATAAAAGATATTTTATTCAATTTCGAGTTCTACAGAGAAAACTAAGCTTAGGTTGTCCAGAAAATAAAAAAAAAGTTTAAAGCTTTCTTTAACTAAATCTTTTTCTCATAATTATTCTAGCTTTTTATTGCAAATCTTTTATTTTACATTATTATTTTATTATCAAATTCATTCTATTATGCAAAACATTTTTCGATGACGATTTAATAACGAAATAATGGGTGTGTCTAACATTTCGCCCTAAATAAGAAGAACTTTTCACTACAGCTCAATTTGTATGTAAACTAATACTTTTAAATGTTATTCCATGATTATTACTTACATATGTATATCAGAAGATAGTAATCAAGTAAATTAAAAATTAATAATATATTTATAGAATTAACTGACAGTGGAATATTGTTAGCCTTCTAGACGCCAGATCCAAAAATTATAAATAGCAGCACTATCCTGCTGAAAACATCTTGTTCGATTAAAGATGTTTTAAGCATTTTAATACAACTGTCGGAAGTCATCCTAGTAGAAAAATATCCTTAAATTATTATTCTGCTTAATAGAAGTCCTTTCTCTTTAATTATGTCGTGCCAATAAAACTGAAAATCATCTGGACCGTCTAAATAAAAAAATTTTCGACGCTAAAAATCACTCTTACACATTTCTTTCCAAAATCTTTGCTCCATGTGCTCTTTAGTAATGTTCCGTTAAAAAAAGGTAGAAAACCAATTTGTTCTATAATAACTTTATTATAATTGAATTTAACATAAAAATATCAATATACATCAAAATCAATGAATAGGAAAATAATTGAATTAGCTTTACCGGACTTCATTAAATTTATTTTTCTGTATTTGTTGGATTATATTGCTTAATATAGTGGCCATATAAAAAAATTAATTATGATATTATGTTCAAAAATGATCTTACCAAAGTAAGATATTGTTTAAGCTTACATTTTACATACCGTCTACACATACACGTAATATAAGAGATAACAGTAACAGAGAGTGTCAAATTTGAGAGTAACCATTTTGTTTTGTATTCTAATAAATCTTTATCATTTCATTGTTTTACTCAGTTACAGTGTAAACATGTACTTTTAATTGAAGAAATTCGACATTTAACAAAATTTTAATCAAATTATTGTTTTAAATAAAAAATAACCTTTAAAATAAAACCATTTTCCAAAAAAAAAACATTGTCTTTAACATCTTTTTAAGATACACATGCACACACACAAACAAACTTTGCATACGTGAATTTTTTTGAAATCTTATCACAACAGTCTCATAATATTTCTTATAATACTAATATTTTAGTCTACACGTGCGATAATTCTCTCAGAGATAGAATTTGACACTCTCTGTTACATGGAGACGCTATGTTACTACACAGTGCACTAAAAACTACGTTTATTTTTTCAGAGGTTAAATTGGAGAGCATATAACGACATTTTCATATTAACAAAAATTAACTGCTGGTCTACACGAAAAATTTTTATGTGAAAAAATGGCCTTTAGAGATGTAGCTTGAAAATAGTTATCATAGTATAATTAGAAAGTATACTCGTAAGAACAGCTGTTTTACAAATTTTTCATTGATACATCTCGCGTTACTGTCAAATTGTTTTTGTATTCTTATGTAAATTTTTTTCGTGAGTATTTTAGTCTTCCTCTCCTTTAATCTCTCATTTTCTGTTCATAGCATTTTGACATTGTGCGCGGTAGTTTTACACTAACAAAATACAAGGAATTGTTGTTTTTGTAGATGTGCGAGTACTTTGTAATTATACTATGATAGTTATAAGGTATCGTCGAAAACATATTGTATTTAGCGTATATTTTTTAAGATAAAGTACGAAAAAGAGTACTAGAAAGGACATTGTATTTTTAAAAAGGAGTATGTGTGCTATATAGTATGCTCTATATATAAATGCTCTTACATTTATAAAAAAATGCTTATTTTTGTTAGCGTGAAACTACTACACATAATTTCAAAATGCTATGAATAGAAAATGTGAGAATGAAACAGAGGAAGAGTAAAATACTATCAGAAAAAAATTTACATTGGAATACAAAAACAATTTGACAGTTCCGCGTGGTATGTCAATGAAAACTTTGTAAAACGACTGTTCTTACAAGTATACTTTCTAATTAAAAAGAGTACGTCTGGCTCCCCTAATTTGGTAAGGAAATCGTATCAAACTCATGTTTGATAACGAGTTTCATAGTCAACACGCTTCAAAAAGAGGGGCCAATATTTAAACAATAAAATACTTTTGAAACATTTCTGTGTATTGGAGAAAACCTCTAAAGGAAAAAAAGTCCGACAAAATCCTCTAAGTGTGATATGTATGGACATGTTTCTAATAATTACAACTATCGTAGTGTGTTCAGCCTGCACCGGAAATCAGGATTATACGGTAAATTGTTATGGTAACTTAATCTATATGTGCTACAACTGCATAAATAGTAATTAAAAGATCGTAGGCTGATGATGAAAAATGTCGAAGTTGTCAAGAATACATGGAAATCCGACATAAGCGAACAACAGAAGAGCTGCTTCGTTCAAGATGACAATGATTTCCCTGAATTGTCCCAAAATGTTGTTATTGGTAATTTGTACTCTTAGGTATCAAAAAAAGTAAAAGCTACAAAAGGAACAATAACGATGACATTTACAACGAGAAAAAGTATGCAAAAAATTTTTAATACTGTCGATGATTTTCAAGGGATCAGAATAAGTACGAAAAACTACAGATTTTGGATATGACGTTTCACCATACCATATAATTTATATTATGCACTGAAAACTGAGAGGGAAGTTGGGCACAAATAAAAAATATTTTTTTCTTTTGGTACTATAGAATTTATAGAGACGATCGATCTATGTATGGTAATCAAATATAATATTAAGAGCATAAGTTGTTACCGAAAATTAAATCGAGTACTGCAGAAAGCATTTCAGTACAAGTTTTGATTAATACTTAAAAGTCTAGTCATAAGATTTACTAAAAATTGTTAAGCCGATTTGGAAAATTAATATTATTTTCCAACAACTTCTTTATTTTTGATGATCTGAATATGAATACCCACATAGTACATTGGAATTGCGTGTCAAATAATTCGGCTGAGAGGCCCTATACCCACTGCCTTCAATCCAACTATTTCATTTATTACCCAAATACATAAGTATAACATCCTTTTATCAAATGTTCATCACCATTTTTCGGACCTTGAGACACATCCAAATGTTTTGCAGTAAGAATATGGATATTGTTTGTGTCAAATTCGAATTATCATCTTATTATCTTCCTACAACAACCATAGGCACTGGTACTCTCATTGTGTCAAACTATTTAAAAACTGGTTCAGCCTGCTAAGAATTTTAAATTAAAAATTATATGGTTTTTTAACAAAAAACTATTTTATTCTACAATATTACATGTTTTCATTAAAATGGTATAATAAATAAGAAACTGCATCTAAAAAGAAGTAATGTTTTCACATGCCAGTGATAATCAATACTCTCTTGGATAATCGAACATGATAACATGCCCAAAATAAACCAAAAAACTAATAAATTGTTTTATAAAAAAATAGTAAATTTGAAGAGCAATGAAACGAGGTCGGGAGAGACCCAGAGAGCACCATTGTGTAATCGTGGAAGCTTAGACATAAATGATTAAAAATATATTAGACTATTTGTTTAATATATAATATAAGCCTAAAGGAATATCTGATGTGATCAAAATAAAGGTTACCAAGGAGCCACTTGCCATATACGGCACGAACAGCTACTAAGTGGCCAAATTGCAGTAGAAAATTTGTGCGTCAAGGATGTGCCTTATCGCCATTGCTTTTCAATATTATACTTGACGACGTAATGATCCGTGTATCTCAGAATATAACGGGAATTACGTGGAAACTACTAGCTAGTCGATGTTAAACATCATGCTGCGCTAGCATAATTGTCAGTTAACATTCCTGAAGCTAAAGTAATGCGCATAAATTCACATAGCGACCGGACAATTTCCGTAGATACGATCCAATAGATAATGTGGACTCATTTGGCTATCTAGGTAACGCTGCTTACGTAAAATCATGCGTATTTTTTGGCCAAACAGCATCACCAACAATTGGTATAAAGAGATTTTTATTTATGGTCGGTCACGCATCAGGAACCAATAGCCTTAGAAATCCGACGTCGTAAGTGGATGTGAATTGGCCATAAAGTACGGAAACCCCAAGATGATATTGTCCGCTCAGCTTTCGATTGCAATCCGCAGGGTAGTCGCAGAAGAGGAAGACCCTCCAGTACGTGGGGGCGACTGGTAGAGGCAGAAGCAGTCTTTACATAGCGAGAAATTAAGATCTTAGCTTTATATAATTTTTTTTTTTTTTTTAGCTTTGTCGGTATTTATGCGGTAACGAAACTTTCAATAATTTCGGCAATTCCTCTCTCTTAATAATTTGCTTCAACGTCAAAACTGTATGTTTAAAAAATTTGAGAGAAAAATCCTCTTCTTCACTATTTGCGATCTACACGGCACTTAAATGTTCGCTTTTCGAAAATTACCGTAAATGTAAACGAAACGTAAGTGGATGATTAGTCAAAAAACGTAAATGTAGTCAGTACTTTGTTGTTTTGTACTAGGGGTGTCAATCATTAAAAATATAATTGTGTTTAGTAGAGTAGAAAAATGCTCTTAAAGAAAAGATGAGTTTAAAAAATATGCCTGTACTTCATTCTTCAATATAACTTATTTTTTTTATACATTTTAGCTTTGCTTACACTTAAATTTATTAAAATTGAAGAAAAAAAATAATTATCATTCTCACTTTATTTTAAGATAAATAAAGTTAAATAAATGGATTACCAAACAATTAATTTCCATAATTTTTCACAGTGCATTTAGTACTCTTTGCATTCTCAGCAACGATAATGAGCATAAGAATGAACTCAGTCAGCACAATGGTGCTAAGAAATTAATTATATAACTGATGTTGAACCGTTCAAAATAGGGATGTAGGCATCAACATCAGCGATATTAATTCAAGTGCACCAGATAACTGGTGCACTTATCAAAATCACATAAATTACTACTTATTTTAAGTCATAAAAAATAAATCGCACTAACTAATTGGTATAAAGAGAATTTTATTTACATGGCTAAGCATAGCCTTTACATTTTAGCTGCGCTCATCATTAATAATTGTTTGCATTTCTCTGCTTATATTATTATATATTTTGTTATTTTTAATAAATTATGTTTTTAATAAACTGGTGCCAATTAATGTTCATATGATGTCCAAGTTTTTTTAATTTTAATATAAAATAATATAATACCATTAAAATTATTTTTTAATCCTACAAACAAATGTTGCTGACTAAACAATCTGTTAAAAATAGCTCATCCTGATTTTTATTTTCTTTTACTATTCAAATTCACTTTCAGCGAGTTGATATAAAAATCAATTTAAAAATGGTGCTAAAGACAGCAGAAATATAATAGAATCAGTTATTTTTGGTCTCTGATCGTAAATGTATGCTGTAACACTTATCCGATTGCAAAAATTGGGGCGGCAAATAAATTCTCTAATTGTCAATCGAGAAGAGGGTTGGGCCTCAAATAATAGAGTCTACTAACTCTTGGCTCACTTTTCTTATTGCCCTCAATCGGAAATCATTTAGTGAATTTGGAAACAACACTACATAAAACTTGATTGAGGTCTACTAAATTTTTCTTACAGAAATTTACATACAAAAAGTTAGGAAACCTTTATTAAACATACATTTTGATATGTATACCGTTGTAATTTTTAAAGCCCAAATTTCATTAACGTTTGGTCAGCCACAGTATCATGAAAAATTAGTAGTTGTTTGTTGTCATAATAACATACTGCTGCCCGTATAATTAAATTTAAACATACGCAACGATATTTTATATCACCATAATAGTATAATTATAAAGTACTCGCACATCTACAAAAACAATTCTTTGTATTTTGTTAGTGTAAAACTACTCCTCACAATGTCAAAATGATATGAACAGAAGATGAGATAATAAATGAGAGGAATAGTAAAAAGTTCACGAAAAAAATTTACATAGGAATACAAAAACAATTTGACAGTAACGCGAGGTGTGTCGATGAAGAAATTGTAAATCAGCTGTTTTTACGAGTATACTTCTAATTATACTATGATCACCATTTTGCTTTATTATACCTGAACATTTTAGTTTCCCATTTTTTGCTCACTCTCAATTTGAAATCGGCGCAGTGATTTTAAAAAAGTTCTGAGAGGATCACTGCATACTGCGATTGACCAAATAAAATCATAAAATCCATAACGCACAATGAACACAATTTTGTGCGCTCATGCATTTGGATAGTGTGGACCCAACATGTTCATGTTTTGTTCTTGTTCTCACAATTGTTCGAACAACAATGTCTGCCATCAAACGTCATTTGTATTTCTCTGCCGACGTTTTGTTTATGTGCGAACAAGAATAAGGCTAGTATAGACGGTACGTAACAAGCAGGGCGTTCTAATTTGTGGTCTACACTAGCCTTTTTCTTGTTCGAATATTGTACATGCATTTTTATATTGTGGAGTCAACTTCTTCATTCTTTGTTCTTGTTCATACACCTTTTTCGTACAATTGTTTGAGCAACTATGTCTACCATCAAGCGTCATTGCAAGAACAGGCGGTGAATATAAAATTTTTGTAGTGACAGTATCATTACACTGCAGACAGTGTCAAAACAAACAGAAAAAATATGATATGTTAAGCAAATATTCTGCTCACTTAGAACAAAATGTGAAAAATAGTGTGTTTTGCTCTGCAGCGTTTCGTTCTTCTCCGAACAAGAAAAGTGCTAGTCTGGTTGTAGCGTAAATTAACAGCGAATTTTATCAAATTAATTAATGTAGCCTTTACATAGTGTTTAGACAAGACAAATTTTTATCAAGACAAGCGCCCAAATCGGTGGAAATCTACACGAGGTAACATTAGTTAAACTGTTGATTGTTAATTTTGGTTGTTTTAGTTATCAAACTGCATATATAAAAAACCATAATGATTTCGCCATATTTTTGTTTTTGTGCAATAGTTAACATCTTCCATAAATACGCATTCATTTTTACGATTATCTTGATAAAAAATTGCCTAATGTAGACACTATGTTATGCAGAAGAATAGACGGTGAATATAAGTTTGAGTCTACATTAGAGAAATTTGTATCAAGACAAACGTCAAATTTTTGTTTGAGTTGTAGATAACTTTTTATCTCTGTCAATTATAGGGGAAAACGTATCATGTGAAAAGTACGAACAACAATCAAGATGGCGTCTTTTACTAAGCATTATCAAGACAAAGTTGTCAGAGCTCGAACGCTGACAATTTTCTTTTAACGCCGCAATATACTGAAAAATTCAATCTACATTAGAGAAATCTTTATCACGATAATTTTTTGACGTTTGTCTTAATAGAAATTTGTCTAATGTAGACTCAACGTAAACATATCGAAGTGACACTGGCGCAATTTACGTATCGTCTATACTAGCCTTTTTCTTGTTCACACATTAACAAAACATCGGCAAAGAAATACGTCTATACTAGCCTTTTTCTTGTTCACACATTAACAAAACATCGGCACACAATTTTTCGATTTGGTTTTGAGTGGGTAGAACATTTGTCGAACAAATTATAATTTTTTGTTTGCCGACAGTGCCACTTCGATACTTTTACATTCAGCGTCTCCTCTTCCGCATGCAAAACGACGTTT
Source organism: Phormia regina (assembly GCA_001735545.1). Lineage (NCBI taxonomy): Eukaryota > Metazoa > Arthropoda > Insecta > Diptera > Calliphoridae > Phormia > Phormia regina. Next base: position 21,758 of record MINK01171983.1, read on the forward strand.
GATGGCAGACATGGTTGCTCGAACAATTGTGCGAACAACGGTGTGCGAACAAGAACAAAACATGAACATGTTGGGTCCACACTATCCAAATGCATATGCGCTCAAAATTGTGTTCATTGCTCGAACATGAAAAAAGTGTATGTGGACCGCGTTATGATTTGTTTGAAAACTATTCTATTCACTCTGGTGCGAACAAAAAATGCTAGTCTGAACGTAATATACGAAAATAAAGAAAATATGTATGTCGTTCTATCGCCTTTTTGTTCTTGTGCGAACAAGAGAAATGCTAGTCTGGACGTACCGTAATTCGGCTTAAAGCCAAGTTATCCATTTTGGGTGAATAATTTAAAAAGAAGAAGCATTGTTGTTTTCAATCTGTATGTAATGAATCTGATACAATTAATTTTATTAATGCTTATAAAAAAATAGCATATTTTGATATGTTTGGTTTTTCTAATAACATCAATTAATGATAATAAAATGCTGTCTGTGGTTAAATATAGTTTTTCACAAAATTAAATTTTAATAAAGGGGAAAAGCGTGTGCAGTGCTAAGTTGAACTCTAAATAGAAGAGCTTTGTGAATCAAGAATAGTTTTTCAAGAAACAAAGGATACTATATAAGTTTTTATTGGAACTGTTAAAACCCGTACTGTTTATCTGATTACAAAGATTTGCAACCGTATTATAAAAATGTATACTTTATAAGGAATTACTAACTTTTTCTTATAGAAGTTTACATACAAAAAGTTAGTAACTTTATCAAATATATGTACATTATTATTATCTTTTTTTAAAACGACTGTTAATTGTCAAAATCTGAATATGAATTTATAACGAAAGAAGAGGTATAGCTGGTTAAGACTAAATAACCTACACCATTTTTTAAGTTTATCGAAATTCGGGAAGGATAAAATTATGGACTTGTATTAAGTGTATTAAGATTCACATGTATTTATGAACTTTGTGGTGATTCCCGAAATTGGGTCTTATATGAGAGATATGTTCAACTATAGACCGATAATAGGCCGATCATGATCCTTGTACAAAAAATATCACATGTGCCAAATTTGTCAAATTATCTTTAAAATTGCGACATGATTGACGGACATGGTTATATAGACTCAGAAAGTGATATTAACTAGGAAGATTTTTTCTCCGCGTTACAATATTTGTACAAACAAATTGTACCTCAACCATCTATGATGATGTTTAATATTGATACATATATATTATATATTGTAGCTTTTAATTTTTTTTTTATTAATGAAAATTTTTAGAAAGTACGTTTTTTATTGGCATATTGCTTCCAAACTATTGCAGAAAATTGTTATATCAATATTTTCAACAATAAAAATGGGGTCAATGATGCAGTTAAAGCATTTTTGTTTTAAATTTAAGTTTAGATAATAGGATTTTTAGCAGACGAAATAGTTCTAATAAATTCAGAGGCAACACAATTTTTGAAAAGATAGTTAAGAATAATAAAGTAACTAACAAGACTATCTTACTTAGGCTTTCCTTCTCCGAAGTTTGGAAAGTTTGAATTACATTGGGACATTCTATAATTTCTACTAGTATATTTGTAGTTTATTTAAAGAGATGAATTTAAGATATGCTAACTTAGAATCAGTATAAAAACAATTCAATCACAATTCAAATATATTATTTTTCTAATTTTTGTAATATATTAAGAAATATGAATAATATAATGTAATAATGATTTTTGGTACTATGTAGTCCGCATATTTATTTTTTGAAGGGGGAAATGCGGTTTATCTGACATTAAAAGAGTGGTTGCACAATGCCTAAAGTAATTTTAATGAAATGTTATACTATATCACTTCCAAAAAAAGTTTTCGTAAAAGAACGTTGTTAATAAAACATTGAAAAGTTTGGTTGTGGTATTTATATTATTAACATTAATAAGAATATTTTACATCATCAAGAAACACTAATTTGTGCTTAAGATAAAATATCTGAAAAGAATAAAATGTCAATCCTTATTAAATTGGAAAAAATTATAATTAGAATCTTAGATTTATGAAATTCATTAAATATAATACCTATCAAGGAATTAATCACAACCCCTTTGGCTAAGATTCAAAAAATTACGGTTTGAAAATGAGAGGAAAATGAAAATAACTAAACAAAAGTATAATTAAATTAAATTATAAATTATTTTTTATTTTGAAAGCTCAAAGATTAAGGTTGTGGACATAAAATATCATGTTTTACTGTTGCAAAAAAAGAAATTTCTAATCTTAATATCACTATCAGAGTTGTTTCAAATATCGAAAATTGTTTGGAGCTTTTCAAAAATATTGTATAATGAATATGTTAAGTAATAGCCACTACGAAAAGAATACGTTTTTTATCCATGGAATAATTTGATCATAAAATTTAATTTTTTAACTTTTTTTCTATTTAGAAAATATTTAATTTTATGTATTTTATTCATTTTAGAGATGAAGAGAGCGCTTATGAGTCGACAGCGGAGAACAGAAACCATCCAATACGCCATGCAGAAGATCATCAACAGGGTCAACAATCTGGTAGTCAAAATAGAGCAATTGCATTAAGACGCTCTGCAACTTTACCAAATCGCTTACCACCACTACGAAATCGTGTCACCTTTAACATACCGGATCTTAGTTCTAATCAACAACTTTATCAAAGATTCCTATTTCCAGAAACACCAAGACAGCAATATTCTAGCAATCTACAGAGCATTGAAAATTGTCCAAACCAGCCAGTAGTTGTTAAAATGACTTCTGAGGATCTCTTACAACCAGGTCATGTTGTTAAAGAGCGGTGGAAGGTAGGTAAAATAGTGACATCTTGTGTGTCTTAAGAATTGGAATCGTTTATTTATAGATATTTCTACCCACATTTTACACAAAGAAATATTACACAAAGAAATATATGTTTTATTTGTCGAGCTGGATGAAAAAATACTATTCGAAAATTCTATAATACTTAAACAAGTTTGCGATCATAGATTGCCTTGTTGTCTCTGTTTGGCGGTACCAAAGCAGAGTTTGTGGTCTATAATTAGATATCAGCAGAATGGAATACGTATTTTCTGTGCCGCGGCATACTTCATCAGCATTCGTGGTGTCTTATAATAAAAATAATAAAATACTCATAAATGTTTAGGCTACTTTAGTGTGTACAGTAGAGTAGAGTTTGTAGGAACACCCCTCAAACTATGGGTAAAAATTAGCTGAATATGGGAAAAATATAAAAAAAATAAAATTGATCTTCAGTTCCATAGCAGCGAAAAACGCTATTCTTAACTTATTATTTGGTATAAGACAAAAAATATTTTTGGCGTATATCTCCCATGTGTTTCGATACGATTATATGATTTATATATTAAAAAAACTTCCCATAATTAAGATGAAATTAACTGCTATGAACCATCACTAGTTTAGGAGTTATTATTTAAGTTCAATTTAAAGCATCTTAGGTTCTGTAACGATGTATTGAGTGTGAAAAACTTAATATACGTTTCGCCTCCGAATACTGTATTTAAATCTTTTGATCTTTTTATCTTTCATAAATATGTCAGTTAACATTTTTAATGATTTCTATGTTGAATTGTTGTTAGTACTATAAACAATTAAAAAAATTCTCTGACAAAAAATTACCATAAATAGTTTGGGAAGAAAGAAGTTCCACATGATATTTAAAATGTATTGAAAAGAATAACACAACTCAGTGCTGAATTGGTGCGAAAGAAGACAAGAATGCTGCAAAAATTTATTTCTTTTATTTGTATTCAAACTTTTTATAATAACAAAATTGATCTTCAAAAAAGTGAAATGTCGGCGTTTTGTTCAAATAATTAAAAGTAATTTATGGTTAGTTTTAGCTCACACACAAGTGTTACCATCTAGAAATTTGCGAAACATAAAGTTTTAGACTGAATAAAAAAAAATAATAGGCTAAAAAATTATTAAATTTCCGACTTCGTTAAGAACCAATAAATGTAGTTGTAGCGGCAAATAATTCCAACGACGTGCTACTCTATTAATCAAGGATCGCTCAAAAAACCTTTGCTAATATTTAACAGGTATTAGTAATAGAAGATTTCTAGTGGTATCCCAAATAATAAATTCAGACTAAAGTTGAAAAATAATCTCCCGTTTAAAAATACCATAAAAAATCAAATTATGTAAAATCAAGAAGAAGTTGAACAGACATCCAGAAAAATGTTCAAGAAATAAAGAAACATGTTAGCGCATACGATACCTAAAGCGTATCACACAATAATATTAACAATACGAATCAATCGCAATACAATGTAATCCAGAGAACCACTAGAAAACTTAAAAATATATAAATTATTCGACATAAAAATGTATTCGCAAGACCTTTTTAGTGCGATGAGGCAAATAAGTATAAATTGAATAAAGTCGTCGTAATAATACAGAGATTCTATTGCCAATATGATTAATATGACCCTCAAATTTAAACGTCCATCAAGAAAATTACTAAATAATATTAAACTATGGATGAAAACAATGGTGATAATCGAAAAAGTAGCAATGAGAAGCAACAAACATTATTGTTTTTGTTTGTAACTGGTTTATAGAAAGTTTATACAATAGATAAACGTGGAGGAATATCATTAATACAAAATTTTCGGCATCATATGGTGGATTATTTTTATAAAGAAAGAATATAATTGGGCCCAAAACTTACCCCTGATGAACACCAGCTGAAATACTAGGCGAATTAGAATATATATTATTGATATATATCGAATGAAAAGGTTCAGATAAATATGAATAAATTAACGCAGCCCCAAATAAATGAAAATACCAACTTAATCTTCTAACTATACCAATTGAAATGACCGATATCTATGATGCAACATTATTTAAATGGCACCTAATATCTCCAGACATGTCAATTAACAGTATAATCAATGCGAAACACATACAGAGAAGGATTAAAATGATAACGAACAAATAAAAGTATTTAATCCTTCATACTATGGTCGATTGCTTTAGAATTTGGGGGAAGATTTGAGATCGTTCTCAGATCCCATGTACATTTCTAGTACAACGCGTAAATATTTAGGAAAAAGCCTAATTTCTTTACCCGTTTCAATAAAAACTTCGGTTTGCAAAGAAGGCTTGGAAATTTTTGATATTTTCTGGATCCTTTCAAGAAATGATATGAAATCGAATCCATATTCTAGATGTAAAAATTTTGAGGGTATCTAGAAGAATGCTCGAACATATACGTGTAGTTAAGAGATAGTGGTCCCCCAGTCTTAATAACCTTATGGAAAAAGGCCAAACTTCTACTGTATCAACCAAAGGTTTAATCCTATCAAAATATGTAGAACATGTACTAAAAAAAATATCTCAAAAAATTATGGAGTATGGATTATTTTATATCAAATACACAAAGGTAGATATAAATTACTGGAATTTATTTTTCTTAAGATACTAAAGATTTTACAATTTAAATTGTCAATGTGAGTATTAAACAAAAGTTTATAATCTAACATAATGCTTAAACATTTAATATGACTTACCAAATCAATTCCTAAAGAAATACGAATATTACTGAAAAACGGTTAGTGGGTCCAATCATAATAGCCTTGGTTTTTACGGATTAATATATAAAGAATTATCAGAAGACCACTCATGAATACTAATATATATTTGTTAGCTTTCTATATTACACTGTTAGAAATAAATACATAAAATCCTCCTTAAGTGTTCTAACACGTTAGGAATGTTTAATAGAAATAAATGCTTTCGAAAGATCTTGAGAAACCAGAACGGTAAGATCACTGTTATTCACATTTCTGTCTGTCAAATTAATAAGAAGTGAAGAAGTATTATAACCTTTACGAATGCAAACTACCGTGCATAAATAGCTATTGAAATAATGTGTTCAACAATCTTCTACAATTCCAGAAAAATAGAAATAGGTGTAAGATCCTCTGGACCATTAATTTCCCTTGGGACTACCCCTGTTGTTTTCCAAAACGAAGGAAAAGTCGATTTAGTCAAAATTGTATTAATCTTATAGAAATATAATTTCTCACCAGTTTTGATTTATTTTATTCAATGCATTAATAACCTTAAAATTATCACCACAATGAAATGAAAAAGATCCCTTAAAAATCGCCAAAACTTTTTTAATCAAAACCAATATTGCCACCTGTATTATTACTAGAGGAAAAAAAAAAAACAACTCATCAATATCACCTACATAAACAACCGATCATCGGCCGGACCCATGGACTAACGTATTTCAAATCCCGGCTAAATAAAATTTCTCTGAGTAGCTGTAAATTTTGTAAAAAATTAAAACAAAAAATCACCTACAATATCAAAAATGTATTATTAAAGACAAAAATTACGAAAATTATAGGAAAATTTTCTAATGTTTTTTTATATGAAGTATGAGTCAAATAGTACGAACGAATTTTAGCTAATTTTTCTAATTTACTTTATGCGATTTTTAGAAGTATTTTGGAATATGTTGAATCGTGGATCCATATTAGAACTACTAATGTTTATTTCTAGAGGGTTACCTTTGCGACTATTTCGTGAGGCACTTTTATGTACATATCGTTTATTTATTTCAAGAATTAGAGATTTTCAAAATTTAATTTCTGAAATCATCGTTAAAGTTCACCGATTGAGAAGAGAATATGCCATCAATTTTTCTATTATGTTAAAGATATTTGAAGACTTTGAATTCGATTTCTATAAACCCATTCTTTCGCGTTGTGACGTTCTTGAACAAAACAAGCGAAATGTATGCTGTTCGCTGTTATGTCCATTGGTTTTTATGATAACTCAATTGGTTTTCTGTGATAAATATATTATTTAATAATTTATTCATTTTACATGTTTTTTTTTTAGGTTGTTCGTAAAATTGGAGGAGGTGGTTTTGGTGAGATCTATGAAGGTCAAGATTTAATAACCCGTGAACAAGTTGCACTTAAAGTGGAATCGGCTCGCCAACCCAAGCAGGTTCTTAAAATGGAGGTAGCCGTTTTGAAAAAACTACAAGGAAAGGAACATGTGTGTCGTTTCATAGGATGTGGTCGCAACGATCGATTTAATTATGTTGTAATGCAATTACAAGGCAAAAACTTGGCGGAATTAAGACGTGCCCAACCTAGGGGTGCATTTTCATTAAGCACCACATTGCGGTTAGGTTTGCAAATACTAAAAGCAATTGAGTCGATACATTCTGTGGGATTTTTGCATCGCGACATAAAACCTGTACGTTAAAAAATTATGTTCAAAACATATGTACATGAGGGGTTTAACCAAAATGTTGGTCCTATCGGAGGCAACTGAAGATATATAATTAATAGAAACATTTTTATTTTGATAATTTTGTAAGAACTTTCATCACAGAATACATCTTCTAAAACAATGCAAAACAAGAAATGTTCTTCGTACATCAAATTAAGTGTATTTATATGATATATGGCTGTTTTGAAATGTTTATTTGTTATAGAGTTATACCCCTGATGTACATATACATATGAATAACAAATTGATAAAATAAAAAAGACGTTACCCATTACAGAGTAATTTTTCTATTGGTCGATTGCCATACAATTGCCGGCGAGTTTACATGTTAGATTTCGGTTTGGCACGCCAATATACAACCGGTACAGGTGAGGTGAGATGTCCCCGAGTTGCGGCTGGTTTTCGAGGAACCGTACGTTATGCATCTATTAATGCCCACAGAAATCGTGAAATGGGACGTCATGATGATCTTTGGTCCCTCTTCTATATGCTCGTAGAATTCGTCAATGGTCAGCTACCCTGGAGAAAAATAAAGGATAAAGAACAAGTTGGCTTAACAAAAGAAAAATACGATCACCGGATTTTATTAAAACATTTGCCTTCAGATTTGAAACAATTTTTGGAACATATACAGTCTTTGACATATGCCGATCGTCCAGACTATGCGGTAATGTTTTATATAAATATTTATAAATTTAAGTATTTTTTGATTAATTGTATTGTAGAATATAATCAGATTAAAATCATTTGAATAATGCATTTTTTTTACTGTCATTAAAAATTTATTGTAGCAAGTATATATTAGTAATGTTTTATATATAACTTATTTCAGATGCTGATAGGTCTTTTTGAACGTTGCATGAAACGGCGTGGTGTAAAGGAATCTGATCCTTATGATTGGGAAAAAGTTGACACAACTGTCAATTCGGCCACAGCTACCAACATAACTTGTAGCCAATCAAATCAAATAAATCATGCACAAGTAAAAAATGAATATGTTCACGGCAATATAACTCAAATGACGGTAGTTGCGTCTAACGCCAGTGGCACTGAATATGTAAGTATTTTAAATTCTTACACAATTTTTTAAATATCGAACATAATATAGTATAAAATATAATATGAATCTAAAACAAAAATATACTTGAAGTTAAGCATTTTGTGAAAATTTAAATGTTTACTATATAGAGTGAGACTGCCAACTAAAATATTATTTCTTTGAATTATTATTTCCATTTTTTAGCTGCGAAGAAGAAATGATGTTGAGACTGCACCCGTAGCTAGTGCTGAACTTTTGCATGTAAAGGATAAGGTAAGTACCAATGATTTTCTAACAAATAATCGTGTGCTGTCACTTGTTCATTGAAATAAATAAATAAGTAAATAATTCATTTTGCTTGTTATTTATATTTTATACAGAACCAAGTGAATGTTCCTATAAATTTTGTTTTCATATTAATTTCCGAGATAATTTTGATATAAACCTTTTCAGTCCCTATGTTATCATTGAATACAGAATCCTGTCATGGTTATCTATAAAGTATCTTTTATGTAATTCACACAAATCAACAAATTTTTATAAGTGGCCTTTAGGAAGCGTGTTAAATGATATAACTAAAAACTGAAACTGGTCCAACTTTTCAAAATTGTGGAATTTATAAAAATCAAAAATTTGCGTTTTTTAGGTCAGAAATTTAAATTCGAAGTGATTACCGACAGCTTAATATATATCTCATTAGTATCAGCAAACCAGACATAAGGCACCTTCACAAAACTCCATATAATTTGTGTAAATATTTTTAAAAGTGTGCTTTTGCAACAGGAAAAATCCCTTTTTATAGAAATTGTTCAAAATATCGCGTAAACCGGACTCAACAAAAACAGAACTGAAAAAGAGCTGAAAAAGTCATGAATTTAACATTGTGATGTCATTGGAAGGAAGTAGAAGTTCTTTTTTAACCCATGGTTGTCATTGGTGGGATATTCTTGTAGATAGTAAAAGTGCTTTAAAATTATTAAAATGTTAATTTACTTGGAAATTATTAACCTCTGTTCTCGCTAAATTTTAATTTATTGCCACATTTTTAGAAGTTATTTTTTAGAAAAATTTCAAAAAAGTTGAAAATATGCACTTGGTTTCACTTTTGACGTAGTGAAACTATTCTTTTTTTACAAGCTCTTGATCGTTTTATTTTTGCTGGGGATTTATTAACAAAAATTCAAAATTTGTATTCAATTTCGAATATTTTTACCTGAACAATATATGACTTTAGACCATAGTAAAATATTTAGAAAGATTCAACAAATTATTTAAAAGACTTATAGATGTACATTTATATTTTTGAGGCTTTTTATTATTTGGATTTAACCAAACTTGTATGTTTGGTTAAAGTTACAGTACCATATAAAACTCAATATGGATATTGGTAAAGACTAGAATTGAGAAGTTGAATTCGAGAATTCATTTTATTTTAAATAAAAAATAATTAAATATTAAAAAATAATTCTTAATGTATGTATGTTATAAAGATTCATCTCTGTATAAAGTTATCAGATATATATCGTCTATTATTTTATATTCATTTATTATGCACAGCGTTGTCAAATTGAATACAGTTGTATTACAAGTGAATTTTCAAAACTCTGAGGATCTTAAATTCTTTTTCTGAACACACATTTTATTACATATACATTTTTAATGTTATCTTTTCAGGTTGTGGATAAAAATTGCAATAATACCTCACCGCAAGCCGAAAACAACTTTCAAAATCTTAATAGTTGTAATCAAAATAACTCAAATAAGACACCAGCCATTACTTCTTGTGGCGGTGGAGCAGGTATGCGTAATGTCAACATAAATGAACAGCAGCAACCTAGTCAGATGGTAATAATGCATGGACAAAGTGAAAATGCTTTGTCGACTCCACATGGAGGTGTTACTCCGGCATTACTGAAAACGTCTGTTATGGCTGGCAGTTACAGGACGGAACCAAACAAACAACCACATAGTATATTTCACAGTAAACATGCAAATCCTCAACATAGTGTTTTAACTTCAAAAAAGACGGCAACATCACCCTTAAATCAGAACAACTCGGCTCCGCTTCACCACATTAGTGTAAGTATAATATTGTTAAATGAAATATATAAATTTATATTCCAATTACATATAAAAAATACATTTGAGCACTAGATACACTGGTCCAAAAATATCTGGAATTAGAAAACATTTTTTTTTATCTCCAATCACCTTGAGGTTTCGCTAAAAATTTCGTTAGGTTTCTTTTGAGTTTATAATATGTCTTTAGTCGAATGGAAAACTGGCAGCCTCGTGTAGTTCGTGGTTTCAACAAAAGTATTTAGACTCTTTGGCAATAGTACCTAACTCTAAGAATGTGTTAGTGGAAAGCTCTTAAATCTAGTAGCAAAATATTAATTATGTTCATGCTTTGGTATTTTCTATAAAAAGGTTATAAAATTCAATTTGATTTAATATTTTATAGGTGTACAATAGCTTTCTGTTGGGAACAACTCTAACGTCGGTGTTATTACTTCTTAAATACATCAGAAATGATTATTATTTAAATTTCTTGATATTTGCATGTTACACATTTAATAACACTTAAATAAATGCTATACATGGTCATCATCAAACAAAGGTGTTAAAAAAGTTTCAATGAGGTATGGAGCTAAAGCATACAATATTATTGATATGAGAGTTACAATAAAGTAATATAAAAATTAATTTCCATTATGTGTTCGCCAACATTTTTCAATTAAATTAATTTGATCTACCTTTTGACGAATTTCTTCATGTACTTAAGTGTTGCAATTGCAGCGTTACAAATTTTCGAGGACATTCATTTATTACATGCATTTGGAATTAATGAAACAAAAAGCTGAATTCGGGAATCTTTACTTTCCCTACGAAAGTAAAAACTAATAGCATATATCGGCAGAAGTTTTCAAGGGATAATTCATTTGTTTCATAATCTGACAATATAGCAAGTCATTTAAATTTAAAACATAATTGTTTCTAAATTGTCGTATTTTTTGTTTAAAGAATTTTTATAAAAAAAAAAAAAAATATTTATGTATATTATGTTGTAATATATTGCAGAGTCAAAATATTGTGATGGATGCTATGATCATAGCAGAAGATGGTACAACATCAACTTCACTGAATGGTGGAAGATTACGAAAAGTTAATACCAATAAAATTGCAGCTGAAGATCTTAAATCGTCTAACGTTAGCATAGGAGATGACCAACAAAATATAGACGTTGGTAGTACTGCTGGAATTGGCGGTGGTGGTAATTCTTTAATTGTGGAGTCTACAACGGCAAAGAAAATTACTCAAATTCCTAGTGGTATTAGTCGGGATGGTCATGGTTTAAAATCTGCACAACCAGAAAAATCATCTAGTAATGTTTTAAATAAACGCAGCTGTACCTCTAATACAAATGTTGCAACAGCAGCTGTAGAAGAACCTAAAAATGCTTTTACAAGTCGCTTACAAATAGCAACTACCATAGCAAATCAGCAAGAAATTAATGAACCCAATTGTGCTTTTGAATCGGAATATGAACCCACTGCATTTTCACTAGATGTGGCAAATCGTGTTTCGCAAGCATCTTCGTTAAGTAAACACCATTGTGCTATTGAAGTCAACAACTCGGTGGCTACTACTGCTCCTGCTACAGTTCCTGCTCCACCACCTGCCCGTCGTTCTAACACCTCCACGAATTTGAGACCATCTTCCGTGGCTGGTTCAACTCAGCGTCTCAATAGTAGTTTGGGTGGTGCTGGAACAGCTAATGCTGCTGCCGCAAGAGGAAGTGGTGGTGGCGATCATTCAGTAACACAGTTCGCTCTTATTGATGATGAGAATGTTTCAGCCCTACAACAGGTTACTAAAGGTGGCGGTGCCCTTACATTAGCCAGTCAATGGAAAAGTCAATTTGATGATTCTGAAGACACTACTGACAATGAATGGAAACAAGAGGCACAGGTTAGTGATACTAGATACTTATAGATATATTCATAAGTTTTAATTGTACTGTATAGAGAGCATCCTGCTATTTAATTATTTTAAAAATATTAAGTTATATAATTACGTTCTTTTATAAAGAGATATAACATATACATACATATATGTATGTATATCAATTAAGAGAAATAAACATAATTTCAACAAGAAATCAGATACTGGCTGTCTGGCTGGCTGGCTGACTGGACGGCTGGCTGGCTATCCATGTAAAGCTTGTGCGCAAAGTACAGGTCGCAATTTGGTACATATGACTTTTTTGGCACAAGGACGAAGCCTATTGATTTTGGTCATGATCGG